>VYZX01021939.1:51412-90263 GCA_013401335.1 Brachypteracias leptosomus
TCTCCTCTCACCCATCCATCCCATCCCATTCCCTATACATTATGACCACATGCACTATGCTGTAGGAGGAGGCACAACTGGGGCTGGGGTTATAGACTGCAGCTGTTTAGTCTGGAGCTTGGAGGAGCAAGGAAAGACGTCACAGTCATATTCCAACACGTGCAAGTCAGCTGCAAAGAGAGGAACAATCTGTTCTGCCTGTTGGCTGGGGGTAGGTGAAGCAGCCATGGGTTTAAATCACAGAAAAGCAGGTTTTAGCTTGATAGTCAAAAAGAACCCAGATTTTTTTTATCCATAGCTATGATTTTTTAAAGAAAACAGTGAGTTCAAGGGATTTTACTGGGAATTTGAGGCATGTGCTAGACAGCAATTCCTGAGCTCTACCTACACTTGCATCAAAGCAGGGAAATGGATGAGGTGGCCCATTGACGTCCCTTCCAGCCCCATATTCCTATGGGACAGCATCATGCTTTCTGCAGAATTGCTGCTCTTCCACCCATCCCCAACCCAGCCCTCGAGCCCACCCCATCTTCCTCAGCCCCTTATTTCCCAGAAACCATTTGCCAGCCACTTGAACTTTGGTCTGCTAAGCAAACTTGGGGAGGCATCTGACATCTCCACTGACGCAGCTCTCGTGGTGCAATTGTTAATGTTATCCCATCTGTGCATCATTCCTGAAGGTCTCTCCCTCGCTGCCTCTCTCCCTCCTGCCTCCAGGAGGCTCCTGCCAAAGGGGATCAGGGCAGAGCTGCAATTCCCATTCACAAAATCCTCCTCTTCCAGCTTTAATGGCAGCCTCACCTTGCCAAGAAAGCTCTTTAGAACATCACGAGCTGGCCTTGCATTTATTAAAGACATTTGTCACGGATGGATCAGTGTGTTTCCAGTTAAATTCATCTGTTGATCTCCATCAATTTCTCCCCCCACCCCTCCCCACTACTTGACTCACATGAAGGCTTCTTAATGTCAATCTTGTGATCAGGAAACATGACAGAGACTGACAAACTTCTGCAGACCAAAAGGACCTTGGAAAACAACTTGGAAAACAATTTGGGCTAGCAGAAATTAGCTTCCTTCCACCATGTTCCACAAAACATTCTTACTGCAGCTGCAGTCTTGGAAAATTCTGGGAATAAGGACGTTAAATCCATGACTTCCAGCTTGTGGTCCATGTACTCCCAGGGGTCCATCAGCAGCTTCAATGGGATGTAAAAGAGGTGCCTAAATGTCCAAAATTTATATACAGGACTGGAATAAAACAGGACTACAAATGTTGGAGGAGAAACAGTAAAGATGGATGGATGGATGGATGGATGGATGGATGGATGGATGGATGGATAGTTGGATGGATGGATCAACCACTTTATTCACTGAGCACCTCTGCCATACATCAAGTGAAATGTGTGAAAAATATGGTCCTGTTCTTGGGGCATGACACAAGGACTGAAGGGTTGGAAGGGAAGGGGGAAGATTGACATTCCTCCCTCCAGACCTTCTGGCAATCAAAGATCTCCTGTGGTCAGACAGGGGAGGTTGAGGTTGGAGCTGAGGAACAATTTGTTGTTGGTCAGGGCTGTTTTGGGCTGTGCCAGGCTGGGCAGGCAGGGGTGGAGTCCCCATCCCTGGAGGGGTTTCCAAGGTGTGGAGATGTGGTGCTGAGGGCCAGGGGTTAGTGGTGCCCTGGCAGGGATGGGGCAATGGTTGGACTTGATGATCTTGAAGGTCTCTTCCAACCCAAACCATTCAGTGACAGCACAGGAGAGCTGTTTGGTTGGTTCCCAAGTATATGGTAGGAGCCCTCACTTCACTCCTCAGTTATAATATCTCCTCTCATTTTTTTTCCTGACTTCTCTTCCCCCCAAGTCCCATTCACAGATTTACAGAAACAAATCATTTTGTCTAGCAACAAAAAAAGAGCCACTCCTGGGGACTGAGCCAACAGCTGGTTTGTGGCCACGGGGAGATATCAGGCACTGCTTAAAGACAGATATTAAAAGGGCAGATTGGATTGATGGGACACCAACAATTAAACCTTTATTTTATAGAAAACCCTTCAACAACCACAGCTCAGGAGACCTCCCTGGTACATCTCTGCTGAGAGAAGCAACTTTGCCCCCTCTAAAATTGTATTTGGAGGGTGGAAGGTGGTGGAGCTGTGGTGTGAAGTCAAGCTTGAGATCAACAAGCCACCAAAGCTCCTCAGGAGTGTTTTCCCTGGTGGTTTCCTATCCTAGCAGTGCCCTGGCTGGACCTACACGTCCTCCAGGGGGGCAGCTACGTGCAACCTTCTCATCCTCTCCACGTCATACTCGCTCCGTTATTTATTTATCTTCAGTTGCCTCCTGGCAGCTTTTTAAACCAACCAAAGGAGGGTTAAGTCCTGGGATGGAGGAAGGAAAATAAACTCGGGGGAAGTTTAACAGCCCCTGCTAAGGGCCAATCAACTGAGGAGTGTAAACAACCCTCTTGACCTGGGAACCTCCATCCCTTTCCAAAAGAAAACATCACTCGTTTGACCATATGAGGGCACAATCTCCTTAGTTTTAGGATCCCAAGCTCCATCCACAATGGATGTTGTTTGAAGTCTGTCTCATAGTAACTCGGGCAGTGCAATGTGTGTAACCACAGCAGCTACTGCTGGTGGGCTGGGAAGCTGTGGTGGGAGCACTGGGAGGCTGCAAGGAAGAGCAATGGTGTGTGCCTCACATTCCCTGGGGCTGGGGAGAAGAGAGTCCCTTATTCTGGGTGGACAATCACGTCACGTTAGGGAAAAAACCCATTGCCATGGCTGGGGGTGAGGGGATGATCTGGAGAATGGGGTGTTCTCCTCAAACCTTGCTTGGGGGGGTGGGCAAAACTCAGGCTGTTCAGTTGATTTAAAAGAACTTTTGACCCTTGATGTGATGTCTTGGGCATTGCTCCAATTCTTGACTTGCTCAATAGGTTCCTGACGTCCACTTTGAATTCTTGGGATGGCCCTCAAAGTGCCAGGCAAAGGTCATTCCAACTCTGTGACATCAGCAAGGACTCCCCCACTCAGAGGTGTGAGGGAACCAGCAGAGGTGCCTGTGGCATTTCTGCTCTCCCAAGAGTCTCCTGCTCATTTTTCTGGCCATCCTCCCTCAGCTCTCTCCTGTTGTTATCTCTTGCTGAGGACACCCTGGTCCTCCCTCCCTCCAGAGCCTCCCTGGGAGCGTCCTTCACTCCTGGTGCTCCCAACATCTGGCGTGACGTTGCTCTCCATGCCTGATCTCCTCCAGCCAGAGCATCTCTTCCCACCTCTCCCCAGCTCCTCAAGCTCCCCTCACCCACCCTCATCCCCTTGGCTTCTTCAACTCCATTTTGGAGGCAGCTCCCATCAGAAGACGTGACATTAAATGGAACCATCCAGCTTCATCCCGAGCAGCCTCCAGGATTGGGGCAGACGCTGGTTTTTTCCGTGCTGGATTTCGAAGGGGCAGGAGGGAAGCAGCAGCAGCCTGGATGATTTACAAGAGAAGAATCCACTGCTGGAAGCAGGAGACACCCGTGTGGATCATCTCAGTAGGGCCATTTACTTCCCTATCACTGACAGTTGCCGTCCCCCAAATGACCTTTTTATTCCACATTCCCCCCCCTTTTTCTTTTTTTATATCGGTCAAAAAGGAACAAGGGAATAGAAACATAAGGAATAAATCAGGGGGAAAAAAAAAAAAGTCCTTCCCAGCTTTTCCACTGGTCTCTTTTTTTTTTTTTTCCTTGAGAACAGAACTGTTAAATATGAATTAATATTATTTTTTTGGGGGGGTTGTTGTTCATCTTTACTCTCAAGGATGGTTTGAACATCACCCCCTGGTTCATGCCAGGGTTGGAAGCCCTGTTTGTTTCTTGGTGGCACTTTGACAGCTTCACGAGGCCAGCGTGGAAAAGGTCACGAGGGGCTGGAAGAGTGAGTCAGGCAGGGAGGAGGAGGAGGAGGAGGAGGAGGAGGAGAAGGGGGGAGAAAGAAAGCCAGGGCTCTTCTGATTGAAAACCTGCCACCAGTCCCCCTCCATTCGATGGCAAAATGAATCCCAGGCCCTTGGTGTTGTTGTTGACATCTACTGAAGCAAGAGGGGTTGTCGGGGAGGTTTGATGGGGTTGGGAGGACTCACGTTTAGTGACCAAAGTGCAAGCTGAGGAATGATTGAAGTGGGAACCTTGTCAGATTACTCATTGGCCATGGCTTCGAGAAGCCCTGTGGTAAACCCAAACTATGTGGCTCTCTTAAGGAATGCATCCATTTAGCAGAGCCTGGGTGTGTTGCTAAATTTAAGCTCCAGCCTCTGTCTCTGACTGGGAAGAGCCCTTCTCCTGCAAGGCTGGAAGGGCCAGCACGGGTGGTTGACACCTCAACCTTGCCCAGGGAGCTTTGGTGCTGCTGTTTCATAGGATCATAGAGTTGTCAGGGTTGGAAGGGACCTCAAAGATCATCTAGTTCCAACTAGATGCTTCCAACTACATCAGTTGCTCACAGCCCCAGCCAGCCTGGCCTTCAAAATGTCCAGGGATGGGGCTTCCAGCATCTCTCCAGTGTCTCCCCACCCTCCTGGGGAAGAACTTCTTCCTAACGTCTCATCTCAATCTCCCCACCTCTAGTTTTGACCCATTCCCCCCAGTCCTACCACTACCTGACAGCCTCAAAAGTCCCTCCCCAGCTTCCTTGTAGCCCCCTTCAGATCCTGGAAGGCCACAAGAAGGTCCCCTTGGAGCCTTCTCTTCTCCAGCCTGAACAACCCCAACTCTCTCAGTCTATCCTTGTAGGAGAGGTGCTCCAGCCTCTGACCATCCTTGTGGCCCTTCTTTGGAACCATTTAGGTTGGAAGGAACCTTCCAAGATCATCTAGTTGCTTGTGAGCTACATCAGAGAAGGCATTAGGGGCAGCATGTTGGAATCTGGGAAGAGTTGGGTGCTCTCCTCCTCTTCCATCTCCCAGGAAACACACATTTCATGGTGTGACCACTGCAACCATCTCCCACTCCTTAGACCATGGTGTGACCACTGCAACCATCTCCCAGTCCTTAGACCAGGCTCATTGGTAGAGAAGCTGCCAGCACCACTAACAAACATCTCTGCTTCTTCTTTACTAGTCCCACCACCAGCAAAGCCCAAACTCTGAATGTCCATGGCCTAAATAAGGCAGATGAAGGAAAAAATGGCATCATTTTGGAGCGGATGAACCAGGGGCAGAGGAATGTGTTGACTTCTCCTGGGAGAACACAAGCGGGCAGGGAACATGAACATGCTGTTCCTAAATCCTACGCTGGTATCTTCCAAGCCTGCTGACCAGCTCTTTATTCTGCTTGGCAGGCATAAGGGCTTGACCAGAGAGGACCTGCTCTTAGTTTCCAGATGATGGGTGTTGCTGGCATGGTGGAGAAGCTCAGTCCTGGCCTTAGGACCTCCCAGAGGTCAGCAGTGCCACGTAAACACGAAGAGAAAGGGTGGACCCAGTGCCAGAGACCTGCCACTTGGGAACAGGTTGTGAACAAGACTTCCTCAGCTGGTGGCCACCACCTCTAAAAACCCCTCCTGTTGGTGGGTGACCAAGACCCGTCACCTTGAACAACAACATGTTTTGACACCACCATCTCTTTCATCCCCTTAATTCGTTACCACCTTTCCTCTGCTTTAATTATGAATGGATCTCTTCAGCTGGGAAGGAGGAGTGGAGACAACCTCCTTACCAGCTCCCTTGGCTTGGCTTGACCAACTGTTTGGGCTGGCTGGCTCTTCAGTTAACTGCTTGTTTTGGTCTTCTTTTGTAGCAATGAGGTGATGGCCACTGGACACCTCAGAAAGGGAATAACCAAGTTGAAAGGGAAGGCATTACATTAATTAAGATGGAATTATAGGCCATGAGGAGGTTCAGGCTGGAGGAAGAGGCGGATGCTCTTCAGGAGAAGGTGGAAGAGTGTGAGATGCCCCAAGAAAAGATGGGCTGGCAGATGTGTGAGATATGAACAGACCAAGTGGAAGGCTATTAGTAGCAAAAGCATCTGGATGAAATTACAACCTAACCATGCATGAGAGAAAGAAAGGAAAAAAACCCCCTTTATTAGATCCACCAACAAGTCTCGCTCTGTTCTAAGGAAGCAACACACAAATCAAGGGGTTATTTTTATGCTCAGAACGAGCTCGTTCCCAAATGAAAGAAGGAGAGATGAGGTTAAAAAAAGAAGTGGAGAAAGTCTTGCTTTCTACTCAAGCCCTGTGGAAAAATCCCCCCTGATCCCGACTTTATGAAGCCCATAAAAAAACTTGGAAGTCTATCCTGGCAGATGCTGGTGGGGCTGGTGTTGGAGGCTCAGACTTATTGGGTCTGATGGACGGAGGGAAGGAGAGGGGTTGGAAAAGTGGAAAGGCTTTGGAAGGGTTCTCCCCAGCCTAGTTCTTTGCTTAAAGGTCAGCGGGGTGGAGTCATGGTGAAGGGAAAAACAGCAGTGAAGAGCATTGCCCGTTGGCTGAGGCCATGGAGCTCCTGGTGACATCTTGGAGAGCTTGTCCCTGATGGAACGGAGGGAAGTCTTTTTTGGAAGCAGCAGAAACAAGGGTTTCCCTCCTTTCTCTTTTCATTGGAGGTGCTAAATCAGTAAAATGGCTCAATTCAGGAGGAGCTCAAGGCCAAATTTCCTCTGGCTGCTCTTTCAATCCAAGCCTGAAATAGTAGAGGTGGGGAGGGAGGGCTCAGGCTCATTCTTTCCTCCTCCAACGTGCCTTTGCTCTGGGCTGCAGAGATAAAATGCTCTATTTTGGTCCATCATGGCCACACCAAGGTAGAGTTTCATCATTTATTCCATATCTACGATGGACATTGCAGTGATTCTGCCTCCAAATGCCTTTCACAGGCAGAGGAACTAAACCAGAGGGAACTAAACCAGTCACACCAAGATGTGACTTGGCTCTGGGGTTGAACTTCCCTATTACAAGTTGTGTCCCATGTCCCCTGAGCTGTGGTCACCAGGGGAGGCTGGAATGGAGCTCAGAAGGTGGGTGGTGGGCATGGTCACCTACAGAATCCAAAGGAAAGTGTCCCAAATGGGTAACTCTGTGACATCCTGACCTCCTTCCATGCTTGGATGTCAACCTCAACTGCAGGTATGTTCCTCCAGGACACTCTGCACTGAGGAACTCTCCTGCTTGTAGGAAAAAGAGGCTGGAAAAGGAGGTGGAATCATTGGCAGGGAGCCTGCAACTGAGACATCTGTCAGTGGAATTCACTTCTGTTGGTCTCATCTGAGCCTGGTGCCTAATTCCAAGCAGTTCCCACCTCCCTGGCTGTGTCTTACATCCAAGGGAAGGAGTTTAGGCACCTTCATAGCTGCTTGAGGGGTTTCTTAGGACATCATAACTCCCTAACCACAGCTTAGTCTGAGAAGATTGGGTTTAGCATGGGACACCCACCAGATCAATGGTGGAAACAGAACAGCAGCTGCAGAGATGAACATGGTCACTCTGGAAATCTTGAATTTAATTCTCCAGATCTTAATTCTTGATTTTTATCTCTCTTTTACAGAAAGAACCCAAACTCCTGCTCTCTGACACCACACTAGATCCATAGATGTGTGTGTGGTTAAGAGTTAAACATTTCCTTGGGAATAATTCCCAAGAAATAGGTGAACTCACTTTTTCCTCATAGCAAATCCTGTCCGACTTCTCCAGATTTCTCCTTCTTTCCTGCCATTCTGGTGTTCCCAGAGAGGAATATGGTGTGGTCCTGCTCCTTCACTTCCAGGAGACCTGTGGGAGAGGAATGAGTGGATTAGCTGAGCATTTTGGGGCTTGTTCTTATGGGAAGCAAACCAGGTTAGACACTTGGATATCTTCATGTTACACTCAAAATTTGCCAATTAAAAACATTTTTAAATGAGAAGAAGATACTCAACGGAATATTTCTCACCAAGGGAAGAATTCCACATGCCCTCATCCTTCTGTTGAGTAGCAGAAAATCTAGATGTAAGTATTTTAGGGTGCACCCAGAAGCCATTCCACCAAAGACTGTGGAAACCCAGCACACTAATGTAGGTTAATCATCAGAGGGTCCCTGATCCGGGTGGCTGGAGACACATAGAGACATCCTGGGCCAGAAATCCCAGGGTAACATCAACCCATGGATGCAACCCCCTGAGTTTTGCCTCCTGGGGAGGATCTGTGGCTGTTGGACAGCAACACTTGTGCTCTGCCCAGCTCCACACCTTCTCAGAGGATCCTACATCAATTTAGAGGGCTCAACCTTTATCCTCAAAGCTGAGCCAACAGGAATCAAAGACCCTTAAAGATCATCTTGTTCCAACCCCCTGCCAGGGGCAGGGACACCTCCCACTAGACCAGGGTGCTCCAAGCCCCATCCAACCTGGCCTTCAACACCTCCAGGGATGGAGCATCCACAACCCCCCTGGGCAACCTGGGCCAGGGTCTCACCACCCTCAGAGTGAAGAACTTCTTCCTTATATCTAATCTAAATCTCCCCTCTTCCAGTTGGAACCCATCACCCCTCATCCCATCACTACAATTCCTCATGAAAAGTCCCTCCCCAGCTCTCTTCTAGCTTCTCTTCAGCTACTGGACAACCACCAGAAGGTCTCCCTGGTGCTTTCTCTTCTCCAGGCTGGACAACCTCAACTCTCTCAGCCTGTCCCCATAGGAGAGGTGTTCCAGCCTTCTGATCATCTTTGTGGTCTCCTCTGGACCTGCTCCAATAGGTCCATGTCCTTCTTGTGTTGGGGGTTCCAGAGCTGGACACAACATCAGTTGTCAGAGTGTCTTCTCCTCTCTGATGGACAAAGCTGAAGGAGATATTAGACCCACCCAAGCTACACCTCTGGCAGTGCTCAACCTCTCAAGAGCCTAAATCAGAGCAGCCTCTGTCCAGAAGGAGAATTTAACTGCTCATCTCTTAGGAGGCTTTGCTCAGTTCACACACACTCTACAATTTGAACTCCACCAAATCTGGGAAACCTCTTCCAGCAGTGCCAAAAGACACATCTGCAAGGGGGATGTTTCACAGGGTGAAATTCTGGGGACCTCTTCAAAGTCAAAGCAGCTTTTCAAAGGGAGGAGATTCCCAGAATTGTTTAATATAGGTAAAAAAACCACGTTTCCTCCTCCAGCCTTGATCTCAGAAGCTCTTTTGGCTTGAAGCACCCAGGGAAACCCAACCTATGGCAGACACCCCTCCTTTTATGGTGCTTCCCTTCATTTTTGACAGTGCTGAAAAGAAAGGTTTTAATGGGAAAAGTTTCAGGGAACCACAAGCTCAGGACGTTCCTCCGATGGTAAAAACCCCAATAAAAGTCTCAGATCTGCACTTTGGAGGTTGGGCTCTTTGCCAGCACTTGTCCTGGAAGCTCTGGGAGGTGGGAGAAGCTTTCCCTAAGCTCCAGGCAGGGCTGTATAATTCTTCTCCCCATTTAGGGAATTCTGAGCTTCTCCAGCTTGTGGCAACTTCTACGTGTTGGCCAAGATCCCACCTTCTGCTGCACTGTCAGTTTTTGGTTGAAAGTGGATTGTAGGACCTGCTATCATGAGGATGGTTTTTGGGATAAGGAGGAAAGGTTTGGAAGAACAGATGCTGAGAGGTTTGAAAGAACAAGACCTCTCCTAAGTACAGATGACACGATGTTACCTCTCCTTATAACACATAAATAGAGGGAATCCAGAGCCATGTAGGTTGGGAGACACCTACAGAAACCATCCAGCTCAACCTGCTGCTCAGAGCAGGTCCAGTTAGAGCAGCTTGTCCAGATGACAAAGTTGGGAAAGACCTGTAAGGAAAGTCTTGTAGATATTTTCCATATCTCTTTCTAGGAGGTGTGATAGATCAGTGGAAGGGGCTGCCCAGAGAGGGGGTGGAGGCCCCATCCCTGGAGTCCTTCAAGGTGAGGCTTGATGGGGCTCTGAGCAACCTGCCCTAGGTAGAGATGTCCCTGCTGGGGTAGGGAGGTTGGACCAGAGGAGCTCTGGAGGTCCCTTCCAGCCTCAAACATTCTATGATCCTATGGTAGGGGTTGAAAGGGACCTCTGGAGAACATCTCATCCAACCCCCCTGCTCCAGCAGCTCCCCCAGAGCAGGTTGTCCAGGGTCACGTCCAGGTGGGTTTGGAATCTCTCCAGACAAGGAGACTCCACAACCTCTCTGGGCAGCCTGGGCCAGGCTCCACCACCCTCCCAATGAAGAGATTTCTCCTCATGTAAAGAAGCTCCTCCTTAGGAGAAACCCAAAACATCCTGGGCAAGAACCTGCACCAGGCATCTGATGCAAAGTATTCCTCTGAGAGCACCATAAACCACAAATAAAACGGGGAGGACATGTCAAGATGGTTGAACATCCTGACACTTAATTTAAACTTAACTCTTGTTGACTCCTCCCAGATCCTTTTGCTCACACCCCAGTTGAAACCACTGGGAAAAAATCATGGATTCATCCTGGAACAAACCCTGCTGAGGATGGAGGATGGAGGATGGAGGATGAAGGATGAAGGATGAAGGTGAGGTGGGGAATGACCCTCCCCTTCCCCAGGTGCAGCTCCCAGGACTTGATGCCATCAGGTGGGCACCATTTACTGATTTAGACCATGAGGTCATTTGTCCTCAGCAATTATTACTGGGAGGATTACATTTATACCACCTGGGGCTTAATGAGGGGGCAAGAACTGATTTAATTGGGCTGGGGAGCTCAGTTTATTTATTGTTGTAGCTCCCTTGGGCAGGTTGGTCTCTGTTGTGGTCTCCCAGCTCTTCAGGTAAGATCCAAGTTGTGTATTATTGAATTTATTTGTGATTTCTGCTTTTAGGACCCTCAGTACAACAAATAAGGTTGAAATCTTGTTTTATTCCAACATTTTAGCTCTGTTTTGTTTTTTTCTTCCCCATTTTCCCCTTTCTGGGGGAGACCATGAAGGTGGTTGTGGTGGTTTTACTATTTCAAAATAGTTTTTGTTCTCTTTGAAATTTCTTAGCTGGAACAATTTAGCTACTTGTGATTAAGAAAGAGATGGAAGGGGAATATTTGCTTTGAATTCTGAATTTTGAACGTTTGCTGGCTTGAAATTCTTGGTGATCTTAGAGGTTTTTTTCAACCTGAATGATTCTATGAATTTTGGAATCCTTGGTGTAGAATTGGAGGGGTTTTGAGTGTTTTTTATTTTGTTTTATATCTCAACACTGCTTCATCTTGAAGTTTAAGCAGTAAATATTGTTGGTCTTTGTCCTACGTGGTATTATGCTCTTCTCAGAGAACCAGCTCAGTTTAACCAAGGAGATCTAGTTTGGTGGTGCTGTGGAGCAGGTTTGTGGCCATCTTGTGATGGGTGTTATTGAGGTCCTAGGGAAGTGGCTTAATTTGGAACAACTTCTCCTGCCAAAGCCACCCAGTGTCACATCTTCACTAGTTCTTCAGATATCCTTTGGATAAATATCCCATCCCCTTCTCTTCTTGGTCCAAAGAGAAGGTGACGTGGGTGAAGTTGTAGAAACACGTGTGAGAATAAATTAATGGGTTGTTTGCTGCCAAAGCAGAAGGTTCTGGCCTTCTGGGCTTGGTGGCAACTTGATATCTCCATTGGTGGCCTGCAGAAAGAAATATTGACGTTGTGTGAGGTGTGCAAGTGGCTGGAGAGGAGATGACCTGCCAAGAGTCTTGAAGGGACTCCAAAGCAAACTCCACAAACGGGAGAAATAGCCTGGAAAAAGAGGTGGTGAGGCCACAAACACAAGTGTCCGTGCTTAGGTGAGGTTACTTGGTCTAGAAAGGCTGGAGGAGAAGGGTTTGGGGTGGACAATGAGTCACATTGTGAGTCAGCAATGTCCTGCTCTTGTGCTATCCTGGGATGGGTAAACAAACGAGATGCTCTAGAAGACACGTCAGCAGCTTTTCCACCCTGGTGGTGGAAGATGTATCAGCTGACACCGAGTCCTGAAGGGTCAATGTCCTCTCCAAAAGGAGATGGGAGGAGAAGTGAAGGCAAAGCAACGATGACCAAGGAGAAGAAGGGTGAGTTTAGTCCAGGAATGAGAAAATCAGTCAGAACTTTGGCATTTCTAGTGTTTGGGTGGTTGACTCTCCAATCTGGCCCATCTCCTTGTTTCGTTTCTGATGTCGCCGTTTCTCCAAGACAACAGAGTGATTCCAAGAAACACAGAGACCCTGTCCTGTGACATCACGTTGGCATCCCTCTATCTCATCAGGGTTGGGGTTGCTGGAGGAATCATGAAAATATGCCTGGGAAGGTCTCTGAGAGGTCACTTGGCAGCACCTCCTTCCTGGAGGCAGGATCCATCTGTGTGTGAGAGGCCTCATAGGTGTTTGGATAATCTATTTTTAAAAACCACCAGGACTTGGAGTTCAGTCCCTGCAGTGACGTTCATCTGCTCGTAGGTTCTTTCTACACCCTCCAGCTGCTTGCTGTTGGTTTTTCCCCTCTAGAATCAACAACCTCTGCCTTTAAAATGCCTTAAATTTGGGTTTTTAGACCTCAACTTAATAGGAAGGGTTGTAGATGTGGTGCTGAGGGAGATGGTTTAGTGGTGGACTTGGGAGTGCTGGGTTAATGGTTGGGCTTGATCTTAAAGGTCTTTTCCAACCAGAATGATTCATTTTGTTGCCTGTGTGAAGGTCACTGGCTGCATTTGAGATGCTCTAGCCTCCAATGGCTGCTCTGGAGANACATTTGAGATGCTCTAGAGTTGTCCCACTGGCAGCCTCCAATGGCTGCTCTGGAGAGACATGAGCCTCTCAAATCATAGAATGGTTTGGGGTGGAAGGGACCTTCAAGATCATCTAGTTCCACCTCCCACTAGACCAGGTTGCTCCTGGCCTTGAACACCTCCAGGGATGGGGCTTCCAGCACCTCTCTGGGCAACCTGGGCCAGTGTCTCCCCACCCTCCTGGGCAAGAACTTCTTCCTAACGTCTCATCTCAATCTCCCCACCTCTAGTTTTGACCCATTCCCAAGTCTTGTGTGATACCCACCAACCTCAGATGGTCCAAGCTGCCTGTGTGGAGGCAACTGAGTCACACCTTAGAAGAGCTGTTGCCTGCATGAGCTTCATTTGTTGCATAAATGGGGTTAGGATTCAGAGAAAAGGATTAAAAGTGGTGAAATGGTGAGTTGCACACACTTGAGGTTGGCTTGAAAGACCTCAAGTATGAAGCATCTTCCAGAGGGAGGTGGGAAGAAAGTATCTGCTTTGGCAGTGCCTCATCTTCCTCAGCAGACACAGAACAGGAGAGCAAAGGAACTCTTGAGTCTCTTGTCTAAGAGACCAAACCTGATGTTGAAATAGATTTCCCCACCAGTGATGAGCCCTAAACGGGGCTGAGATGATGACTCCAGGTCTGCTGGGAGCAGCATTTGAGGCAGGAGGGAGGAAGCCCCAACGTCATTTCTCAGAAGATGACATCTCTGGTGGCTCTTCTCATGACGTTGGCCGGGGGATGTTGACAGCTAACTGTAAACTGCCACTTCAGCTCGTGACCAAGAGGGTTTCCTTGGAACTGGAGGGACTTTTCCTCCTGTCAGTTGTGCCAAGGTGTTTAGTAGCACATCTGGACAACCTTCTACCAGAGATGGATTAGATCCAATCCCACCTGGGGACAGGTGACCTTGTTCTTTCATGTTTTACCTGACCCTGTGTATATGATGATGGCATCACTCCCAGCCCTATTTTCCTCTCTAATTTTGGTTTTTTTCCCCTCTTTTTCTTCTTTCTCACTATCAACACCTCTACTTCTCCAGGCTCTGTCCTCCACCTTTTCACTAACAGCTTGAGTACACTTGAGCTCAGGATCCAGGAGCCTTTTCAGGTTGGAGAAGACCTCTAGGATCATCAAGCCCAAACTTCATCACATCACCTGACCCCCAGACCATGTCTTGAAGCACCACATCTCCTCATTTGTTGAACCCCTTCAAGGATGGGGACTCCACCACCAGTAATGGCTTCATGGGTGGAGATCCCCTGCCAGAAGATGGGTTCCTGGAGCAGGTCTGATAGAGAATTGCTTCCTAAAGAGCTGTTTGAACTAGAAGGCATCAAAATCAGAGCCAGTGAGGTTGTCATGGATCTTTTCTGAGTGTTTCTCCATTTCCCCTCTTTTCTGCGTTAAAAAAATCATGATATTTTGGACAAAAGCAGTGTTAGATGTCACTGGCTGCTCGCCCAGCTTTCTCCAGGATGGTGACACCAGAGGGAATGCCCAGAAAGCTTCCCCATAGTTACCCTGCTGTGCAAGGAACATTTCTTGCATCTAACCAAGCCAGGATGTTCCCATCTTGGGTTCCGAAGCCTCCGAGTGAGTTCAATCTCCTGAAGCTGACACTGTGTGTAGAAAGCATCTAAATTCTTTCCCCTCTGCTCTCATTCGGGGCTGACTCATCTGACAGAAGCCAGATGAGATTTGTCCCTGCAAAATCTTTGTCTGAAGAGCTCCCCTCTCCCAGGTGCAAGTGGAAAGGAAACTTTATTTTTTTTTTTCTAGGGGAAAAAACCCCCAATTCCATGATTTTGTTTTGCCAACCAAAATAAATTAAAAAGTTAAATAAAAATAATAAAATAAAATAAATTTTCATTGAAAAGCAAACCACCAAAAATATATATTTAATATATATAGTGTGTATATATTGAATATATATATGCAGTGTGTATATATTGAATATATATATGGAGTGTGTATATATTGAATATATGAGTGTGTATATATTGAATATATATATGCAGTGTGTATATATTGAATATATATATGGAGTGTGTATATATTGAATATATGAGTGTGTATATATTGAATATATATATGCAGTGTGTATATATTGAATATATATATGGAGTGTGTATATATTGAATATATGAGTGTGTATATATTGAATATATATATGCAGTGTGTATATATTGAATATATATATGGAGTGTGTATATATTGAATATATGAGTGTGTATATATTGAATATATATATGCAGTGTGTATATATTGAATATATATATGGAGTGTGTATATATTGAATATATGAGTGTGTATATATTGAATATATATATGCAGTGTGTATATATTGAATATATATATGGAGTGTGTATATATTGAATATATGAGTGTGTATATATTGAATATATATATGCAGTGTGTATATATTGAATATATATATGGAGTGTGTATATATTGAATATATGAGTGTGTATATATTGAATATATATATGCAGTGTGTATATATTGAATATATATATATGTGAGTGTGTATATATTGAATATATATATGTGAGTGTGTATATATTGAATATATATATATGCAGTGTGTGTGTATATTGAATATATATAGATATGCAGTGTGTGTGTATATTGAATATATATAGATATGCAGTGTGTGTGTATATTGAATATATATAGATATGCAGTGTGTGTATTATTATAAGGTGTTGTCTGACCAGTTCTATTCCCTGTTGATTTCCCCCCATGAGCTGAATATTGTGCTACTAAACTTGCTCCAGACTGATGCTGCTCTATCTGTCTGAAGCTTAAGGTGCATTTCAAGGTGGTTTCTCTCCGTTGTGACACAAAACCAGAGGCACATCCCATCTGAAACCTCAGCTTGTGGAGGGAGAGAACATCAGGATCTGGTGAGGAGCAGCTGAGGGAGCTGGGGGGGTTGAGGCTGGAGCAAAGGAGGCTCAGGGGAGACCTTCTGGCTCTGCACAACTCCCTGACAGGAGGTTGTGGGGATGTGGGAGCTGAGATCTCTTGTCTCCAAGGAATAGCACAAGGTGATGGCCTCAAGTTGCCCCAGGGGAGGTTGAGGTTGGAGCTGAGGAGCAATTTGTTGTTGGTCAGGGCTGTTTTGGGCTGTGCCAGGCTGGGCAGGGCAGGGGGGGAGTCCCCATCCCTGGAGGGGTTGCCAAGGTGTGGAGATGTGGTGCTGAGGGCCAGGGGTTAGTGGTGCCCTGGCAGGGATGGGGGAATGCTTGGACTCCATGATCCTAAAGGTCTTTTCCAACCAAAACAACTCTATGGGGTTGGAAGCAATAATATATGATAAATTGCATTGAATGATAACATTTACCTTGGAGTGGTTTACCTGGAATCCCTTTACAGCCAAAACCCAGTAAACCTTCCTAGACTGACTCTCATTACCTGCCTGCAAAACTTCTTAGGTTGGATTGTCTTGGTCAGTGAAGGTCTCTCCATTAATCTGAGGAGGACTTTAGGGTGACTTGTGCAGTTGTGGATATCTACACTGTAATATCAAAGCCTTCTGAGGCTATTCCCAGTTGTATTCTTTATTTAAAACTAGATTAAAGAAACACTAAGTGGTATGAAAAGGGAAGGTGAGCAAGAGGGAAATTCATATAGTGAACATAGAATGGGTTGGGTTGGGTTGGAAGAGATCTTCAAGATCATCTCATTCCAACCCCCCTTGCCATGGGCAGGGACACCTCCCACTAGACCGGGTTGCTTCAAGCCCCATCCAACCTACTCTTGAACACCTCCAGGGATGGAGCATCCACAACCCCCCTGGGCAAGGGTCAGTGTCTCACCACCCTCAGGGTGAAGAATTTTCTTCTAATTTCCAATCTAAATCTCCCCTCTTCCAGTTTTAACCCATCACCCTTCATCCTACCTCTACAAGTCCTCATGGAAAGTCCCTCCCCATCTTTCTTGTAGGTCCCTTTCAGATAGATCTGAAGATGGAGCTCAATGGTGCTAAGGATGGAAATAATTCCAATACCTTTTGGTTTGTTGCCATTGTTCATCAACACCTAAAAAAACCCCCCAAAAATCTTATATTAAACACAATACCTAAAAAAACCCCCAAACCCGAAGTGTTATATTAAACACAACACCTAAAAAATCCCCCTGAAAGTGTTATATTAAATAATTCAAATAAAAATGATCAGATGCTCTTTTCTTAATGCATTTATCACATACATTTAAATCCCATCTATATTTCCAGCTCCTGGGGTTTAGCTGAGCTGTCAAAGCTCCAGCTCTTAGAGTGCTTGCTGCAGAATAAAAGGGATTATTCCCTTGAAGATCAGTGTTAACTGCTTCACACTGTTCACATTAGGTAGATAAGCAATGAAAGAGGAAAAAACCCCTTTTTTTCTCTCTAAGAATTGGGGAAGCAAGTGGAGAAAGAATAAGAATTGCTCAGGAGAAGAGGAAAGACAAGGGAATTAAGAGTGATCCCTGCAGAGAGCTGGTGCCTTGCTCTACACGTGGCCATGGGCCAGGGTAATCACTGCAGGCTGGGATGGGATTTTCTCCTGCTTGAGCCAACCCTGGTTGTAGCTGAGGTCTAACTGGGATCTATTCTTACTGGTTTTACTGGTTCTATGGGTAATCTGCCCCGAAAAACACATCCCCATGGGAAAAGACAAGAGGGATGCTCCTTTCTGGGGGTGGTTTTGAGCTGCCTCCCCAGAGCAGAGCAACTTGGGGCTTTGGTGGACAAGGGGGGATGGTTTGAAATTAAAAATGGGAGATTTAGATTGGGAGAAGGAAGAAATTGTTGGTGCTGAGGGTGGTGAGAGCCGGGGTGAGGTTGCCCAGAGAGGTGGTGGCTGCCCCATCCCCATTGCAGGGGAGGGTGGATGATGCTCTGAGCAACCTGAGATAGTTGAACATGTCCCTGCTCAGGGCAGGTTGGACAAGATGACCTTTAAATGTCCCTTCCCACCCAAACCAGGCTGATTCTATGAAGTTTGGGCTTCTCAGGTATCCTCAGCTTCTGTTCTCTCCAGCTCAATGGTTGAGCTTGCCCCAGGTTCAGCTGTTCTGAAGGTCAAGGGGGGAATTTGAAGGCTAAGGAGGGAATTCACCTTACTTGTCTTAGGTACAGACCTTAGGATGGGCAGAGCATGCTCTGGAGATGTCTCCCTTTGACTTATGAGGCTTGTCTAGGAGGTGAGCTTTGATAGACAATGAACTTGGAGAGGGGCGATGTTGACCTTAGTCTCTCATGTTCCTCAGGGAGTGAGACCTCAATGCCAAAGACTGGTGCCAAGAGCTTGTCTCTGTTGTTCCCTGGGATTATCCTTTGTGTCTACGTTGCTGTAGGGTCATGGGTGGGCTGGAGGACTCCCTTGGGACAATCAAGATGGGGGCTGCCATGTTGGCAAACATCCCATTGCATTCCTGCCCCACCAAGTCTCTGCTCCTTCCACCCAACTTTAGTTGGGAAGAGGGAGGAGAGGGAAGAAGCTCCTTGGAATTGCCCAGAAACAACCTTAGAGGATCTCCAGGGAGCTGGACAGTGTCCTGGGCACTTTCCATGGATTTCTAGCCCTGTAGCCTTCAGAAGAGTCCTTGAGGGAGGAGAGGAGGGTGGTGGGGATGCAAGAGGAACTTGACTGGTCTCAGAAGCACAACAGAGGAGAGTTTGGGGTCTCTCCAGTTTAAGGGACCACAGAGAACCATCTGAAAGGAACATGCAGCCCCCCCCCTTGTTCTCTTAGTGGGTGGTTGGGGTTTTTCAGGATCAGGGATGATTATTCTATTTATTTTGCCCCTGTCAGAAGAGGAAACGTGTCGGCTCCTGCCAAGTAACTTTACACCTAAGTATTTCCTTCTGTTTGTCCTAAAAACAGCTCAGGATGGATGTTACCTCCGGGTCGTGGGGTCACTGGGGGGTTGGCAGAGCCTGGGCTGGGTTTCTCCAAGCGCTCCTGGAGGCCTGTTCCTAATTGTCTGCTGGAGACAAAAGGGAAGATGGAGCCAATCCCCCCCAAAATGCAGCATGGCAGAGGTGGGACTTTGTCCTCTTGGCAACCAAGAGCTGCTTGGGTGTCCTGCCGTGGAGATGCAGAGTTGTGTGTGCACACAACAGGCCATTTCTCACTTTTTTTCTTATTATTTTGGAATATAATCTCTGGTGGATGAAATGACACACGAGGGGGGAGTGAAACCATCCAGCCCAACAATGCTGCTTTTCAGAAGATAAAGGATCGTTCCTGCCTGGCTCTTTAAAGGGGATTTTGGGCTGCTGGGAGGGGATGGATGGATGGTGAGAAGCACAGGGTTTTATTCATAGAATGTTTCAGGCTGGAAGGGACCTCTAGAGGGCATCTGGTCCAACCTCCCTACACAAGTAGGGACATCTCTACCTAGGGCAGGCTGCTCAGAGCCCCATCAAACCCTTCATAGCTCTGGCACCACGTAGGACCCCATTCTGGGTCTTGCTCACCACTGTCTATGCTTTCCTCTTCACAGAGAGCCATGTGCTACCTCTAAGTCCTATCTGAGTGTGCTCAAGGTCAGGTTGGATGGGCCTTGTTGTACCTGGTCTAGTGGGAGGTGTCCCTGCCCATGGCAGGGGGTTGGAACTAGATGATCTTTAAGGTTCCTTCCAACCCAAAGCATTCTATGATTGAGGTATCACAGCAACCTGGTCTAGTTGGAGATGTCCCTGCTTATTGTAGAGGGGTTGGACTAGATGACCTTTGGAGGTCCCTTCCAACCCAAAATGTTCTATGTTCACCAAGCCCTGTAATAGAACTAGAAGAGAGTCAAGGAAACCAGTGGATGCTTAAAATAGATGAAAGAAACTTCTACACTGAGGGCAGTGGACATCTGGGAGTGGCCACCACAGAAGGCAGATGCCATCAGCAAGGGATTACCCAAATTGATGGATAAGGGACTGAGTGAATTCCAGAGGGAGCAGGCAGGGATGGGCACTGTCACCTCCCCAGAGCAGCAATTGTGGTTACTGGAGGATTGGGAGGTAGAAGATGACAGAAGGTGGCCTAAAATAACCACTACCCAGGGTATGGGCTGAGCTGAGTCACAGACTTGACCCCATAGGTTGTCTCATTTTATCCAGCAAGTGAAGGGACAAGCCTAGAGCACAAGGTCTTTGGAGTCCTGGTCCAGCAGATCTGTCCTCATTGGACCACACTGCCTGAGGACTCCACCACAAAGGACCCCTCTGGCAGTCTCTCAGATGCTCCTTCCACTGCAAGGGTGGTGAGACCCTGGCCCAGGTTGCCCAGAGAATGGATGGAGCTTCCACCACCTAAAACATTCCATGTGAGGTTGGAAGGGGCTCCGAGCAACTGCTCTACTTGAAGATTGTCCCCTGTCCAAGGGGAGTTGGACTAGATGACCTCAAAAGGTCTCTTCCAACCCAAACCATTCTCTGATCTTTGAAGCATGACTGATGTTCAAGTAATGATACTAATTTCTTGGATCATAAAATGATGACACCCATGTTGAAGGTGCAAACAGAAGCCCCAAGAGATTGGTGAGTGGACATCAAGTTACTTTCAATAAGACCAAGAGAAGAACCAATCCTTGGAAATCTGTAGCAGGGAACATGACTGAAAACCCCATGTTCTTGCTTCCCAACATTCTTCTGGAGTTACATTGGTGCACCTCTTTGAACACCAGCTCCAGGAAGGATGAATCACCCCCTGGAGAGCCCAAACTCCTTCCAACAGTGCAGAAGAAGAAATTTCCCCAATGGAACCAGGATCTGCTCCCTGTAAATCTGGAAATCAACCCAAAAACTGGACTGAGAAGGGCTGAGAAGCAGCTTCTGGCTCAGGAGAGCAAATTCTTCAGCAGCAGCCATTGCATCACTGGAGGAGAAGGAGGAAAACAAGCGGCTTGATGCCCACAAACAAGGGCTGTTGTTCAATGGGCTCGAGGATTTGTGTGGAGACAGCGTCGAGTTTCAGGCTTCCTGCTACTAAATCAACCCCCAGTGACACGTGGAGGCTGCTGCTTGCAAAGAGAGGAATTGCTGCTATCCTAAAAATGCACCAGTTCTCTCCCTTCCCCCCAATATCTGAACTTCAAGTTGCCTTGAACCAGGTCTGAGTGAGGATGAGACCAAGGGATGGAAGTTGGGAAGCCCAGGGACTTCTGGTTGTGGAATCATAGAGTGGTTTGGGTTGGAAGGGATCTCCAAATGTCATCTAGTTCAACACCTCTACAATAAATAGGGACATCTCTACCTAGGGCAGGTTGCTCAGAGCCCCATCAAGCCTGACCTTGGATGTCTCCAGGGATGGGGCCTCCATCACCTCTCTGGACAACCTGTTCCAGGGATCAACCACCCTCATAGTAAAGAACTTTTTCCTCACATCCAACCTAAATCTCCCCTTTTCTAGCTTAAAACCATCACCCCTCATCCTGTCACTACAAACCCTTGAGTAGATCTTCCCCTGCCGCCTTATAGGTCCCTTTCAGGTCTTGGAAGGTCACTCTAAGGTCTCCCTGGAGCCTCCTCTTCTCCAGTCTGAACAACCCCACCTCTCTCAGCCTGTCCCTATTCTGGGCACCTCAGATGAGATGTCCCCTTTGGCCAGCCCTGCAGCAGCAGCACCTTAGAGAAGAGTTCCCTTGGTGGTGTGCAATGCAGGTCCCTTGAACCCCTTCCTTGGGATCCCAGCCTGACCTCGCTGAGCTGGAAAAAGCTCAACATGAGCATCTGAGGGCTCAGAGCAAGACAAAAGCAGTTCCTGTAGGATCTGTCAAGGGCTGATCGAAACCATATTGGCTGCTCCAACTTGAGATAATCTCTGAGGGACAGTGTGGCTGAGGGTTGCAAGGTTCTGAGGCTGGTTATCTGCCTCCTCAGCCTGCATCTGGGTGGACTTAACCTCCAGTCCTGCCTCTTGCAGCAGCCACTGGATGGCTCTGGATCTGGGAGAGAGGGAGGTTTGTGTTCCTGGTTGTCTTGATCCCCATCAATCATCCCCTCAAGAAACCCCCCCCTGAATCTCCACAGCAGCTGCTGGAGCCCTCATCCATTATTCCCCCCCGTGCAGGAACAGAGATTCTGTTGTATTTATATTAAAAAAAAGAGAAAGAAAAGCCCTACTAAAAACCTGAGGTTCTCAAAGGTCACTCAGAAGACACGTTCAAGCCTAGAAGAAGCCCGTGGCACGTGGCCAAGCTTGGGGTGACCTACAGGCTGCTCCCCCAATGGGACTTGGATTCCACCAACCAGCCTCTTCCTTCCAGACAGCATCATTTGAGCTCGATGCCTCTTGAGCATCCCACTGGAGCTGAGGAGCACGGATCCATCATGCATCCCCCAGCCCCATCTCTCCCTTCTTCTCCCCCCTGGCCACCCCTCATGATGTTGTGCCCCAGGTCCAACCTTGGTTCCTCCAGGAGCTGAGCTCATCCCTCTGTCATTACATGGTTTATTTTCCTTTTTTTTTTTTCCTTTTCCCTTTATTTCTTTTTTTTTTATCCCCTTTTCACTCCCAGGCTGCTGACATGTAGATTTATAGCCAAATGTCAAAGCTCTCTGGGTCTTGGACTAGTTCTCCTGACTCTGGGAAACTTCTGGAAAAAGAATTCATGGGCTGGAAGGGCTTAAATGCATCTGTGGCAGATTCAGCTCCTTGCTGTTAGCACCCTTCAGAAGAGCTGAACGTGGGCCAGGTCTTGTTTATTTTCCCTCTAAACCTCCTCCCCCACCCACCTCCTTTTTGTCCTCCACTTGGGGGGAGAAAAAAAGAGTCTGGTGGAACCTCCATCTCCTTCATTTCTTCCCTTTCCAGCATCTTATAGTTCCTTCTAGTTCCACCTCCTCCCTCCCCCAGCACCTCCTCAGCATCCCCATAAAACGCTGGGTGGCTGCTGGAATTTCCTTCCCAGCCTGGGGATGGCCATGGCAGGTCCTAATTCACACCCCCATGCCTCCAGACTTGGCCACTGCTGCTCCTCTTCTCACCAGGCTCAGGCTGGAAACTCCTCCTGAAGCTGCTGCCAGCCAGCAGGGTGATGATCCAGGACTGGAGTCACCACGTTCATGGCTGGTTTAACAGCTTCGTTCATTTCCAGCACCGCTCAACTCTCAGAGGTCTCCAGTTTTAGCCTGGAAGCCCCATTTTAACCCTGGCCAAACCTCTGTTCTTCATGATGGTCTCAGACTCCAGGTCTAGCTCTGAAACCAGGGGCAGCTTGAGCTGGAAAGACCATGAAGAAACAGCAGATAGAAGTACGTGTCCTCTCCTGAAGGTGTGAGTCCTACAGCCCTCGTGTCTCTCCCCAAGACCTGTCCTTCATACACTGATAAAGCAAAATCATGGTCTTCCTCCTGCTCATGGAGCTGGGAATTCCCTAGAGAGGAGACCAGGCTGAGAGAGTTGGGGTTGTTCAGCCTGGAGAAGAGAAGGCTCCAGGGAGACCTTCTGGTGGCCTTCCAGTATCTGAAGGGGGCTACAAGAAGCCTGAGGAGCAACTTTTCACAAAGGCCTGGAGTGATAGGACAAGGAGGAATGGGTTCAAACTGGAGGAGTGGAGATTTAGGTTGGGAATTAGGAGGAAATTCTTCCCTCTGAGGGTGGTGAGACACTGGCCCAGGTTGCCCAGGGGGGTTGTGGATGCTCCAACACTGAAGGTGTTCAAGACTAGGTTGGAGGGGGCTTGGAGCAACCTGGTCTAGTGGGAGGTGTCCCTGCCCATGGCAGGGGGGTTGGAACTAGATGGTCTTGGATATGGGACAGACCTGGGAGTAAAACAGGCTGCAAAGCCCCATTAGCCTCCCTGCAACCAACACCAGATGCATCTTCCATCCATCCATCCATCTTGATGCTGATGAATATCAGCACACAAGTAAATCCTCCCTTCCTGAGGAACGTGGAGCCCTTGGTCTCCATCTCTTCCCATTTGACCTTGGAAAAGCTGCCTTGTGAGGGTCTTTGGTGGCCATGAGCTCTCCTAAACATCTCGGCTTCAGTGTCCTACCAGCCCCTCAATGTAAACCCAAATCTCACATTCATCTGAGCAACCTCCCAGGGCTTGGTTTGCAACTTGGATCCCACCAGCTGGAACTCATCTCATCCACACGTAGGTGTTGACAGTGTGGATTTCCCTACCTGTCATCTGGACTTCCACAGAAGAAACCAGAACTCCCAGGCTGTCCTTAATCCAACTTATTTTAGGTGTCCGCATCAGAACGAGTTGAACCGTGCCTGAAAGTTCCTTTTTGTTTCCCTGTTAACTCCAAAACAAGCCCAGTCTAGGCTGGATTTGAGCTGCTGGCAAGAAACCCATGAGGAAAAGCCAGGAGGACAGGTCAAGATTGCAGCCTGGACAGAAAGAGAGACATGTTGGAAGACAGGGGTGGATTTGTGAGTCATTGGTGCAGATGGTGTGTTTGGGGATGAGGTTCCCAGAGAGATGGGGAGAGGAGAAAGAAACTATATACAAAGCCTTGTAACAGTCCTGCAGGTGGTGAGAAGGGAGATGAGGAGATGGTGGAGTCACCATCCCTGGAGGGGCTCAACAAACGAGTAGATGTGGTGCTTCAGGACATGGTCTGGGCGTCAGGGGGATGTTGGATGAAGGTTGGACTTGATGATCCTGGAGGTCTTTTCCAACCTCTATGATTCTAGAAGAGTACGTCCAATGACCACATGAATGGGGCTGGCAGGTCCAAGCCATCCGTGCATCCAACGTGGGCTTGAAGTTTGGCTGGGAAGAGGTGGATGAAGAGTGTAATAGGAGCAGTTTCAGCAAAGGGCAGTAGATGGATGGGATGGATTGGAAAAGATGTGGAGGGGAAGAGATGGGGAGAGCCAGGTGGGACTTCAGGTTTGGGAGACACCAAAGCAAGACAGGAAAGGGACAAAAGAGATGAGAACATTGGAGAAGGGAGAAGGGGATGGAAGGGAGGAGAATGGGGCATTGGGAAGGTGTCAGTGGAGAACTCAAGGCCAGAGGAGATGAAAAAGAAGCCAAATGGTTAAATGTGGAAAAAAAATAGGTAAAATAATATGATGTGTGTCTGGTGACAGTCTCTGCTTTCACCACGCTTTGCTCTGGAGCACTCAGATATTTCCAGGACTACCCAGAGTTCAGGTTTCCAAAGTAGTGTCACCTTTGGGATGCAACAGAAAACCCACCGCTGAGAGGTGGTCTCCAAAAGTAGCACGAAATTCTGAGGTTATTCCACAGAAGTGAGTTTCTTACATTTTCTTGAGCTGCCCACTCTCAGAAATGGGGTAAAAAGGCTCCACTTGTGACCTGAGGCACTCGAGCAATTTTCCTGCCAGAAGGGACCTTCCAAGCTCATCTCATCCAACCCCCCTGCCCTGAGCAGGGACATCTGCAACTATCTCAGGTTGCTCAGAGCATCATCCAACCTCCCCTGCAGTGGTGCCAGGGATGGGGCATCAACCAGGACCAGGCTCTCACCACCTAAGGATGATGTTTCACCTCCCAGGATGAGGGAGAGCTCAGACATAGAGGCAAGAGTCCTCCAAGTTAGCCTGAAAGAGGGGGAAATGAAGACCCAAAGGTTGTTTGGGGCCATACGTGTCTTTTCATAGCAGGAGGTTCCTCCCTCCCCCCACAGCACCAGACGTGCCTGTCCCGAGGAGGGATTTATGGGACAATTCCACCCTCCTTTCATCAGGATCCTGCAAACAGCCTCCCAGGAGACAGGCTCCAAAATACCAGATGCAGAAGCTCCTTGAGGAGCTCAGTGTGACCTGAGCACCCTGGCAGGGTCCTCCTGGCCGTGCAGCAGCCACCAGGAGCTGGACAAGGGGCTTCTTCTCAGGCTGCCTGTGCACCCGTGTGCTGCTGCTCTTCGTGCTCGTGTAGGGGTTCAATATTTTGATTTATTTCTTAAGGAGGAGGATAATCACCCTCAGTAACCCCCTTTCCTCCACCCCTCAACCCTCCTTTCACTCCGCTGACATCCAGATGCTAATTTGTTCTCCCCCTGACCCTGCTCCTCCTCCTCCCCCCGCCCTCCTCTTCCCCTCCTGGTTTGAAATTAGCTTAAAAAACGTGTTTTCTTTTAAGAATCCACAGCCTAATCCAGAACAAACAAAACACATTCTCGCAAACCACCAACTGCATGAACTCCTGCCCTGGCCTTGACCGCACTTCTCTCCTCCCCTCTCCTCCTCCTCCTCCTCCTCCCTCCATCACCATCTTGAGTGAGGTTTCCAGGAAATTTTTTTTCCCTGACGAATACAGTTGCAACAGCTCAGAAACTGTGGAATTTTGGGGCAGCCGCCGGAGATGTTATTTTATTTACTTTCCTCCTGCATGCGTGGATTTGGAGCTGGAGGAGGGAGGAGGAGGAAGGGGGGGGTTGGAGAAGATGGATTTGCACACGTTGGCTTTCTTCAAGGGGGCCGTGGTGGAGGTGGAGAAAAGCCCTGAGAAGGGCTCTTCATTCGTATTAATCTTAGGGGAGGAGCTCTTAAGGCTTATTAACCTTAAGGTTGTCAGAGAACAGATGGTTTGGGAGTTGGAGAAGTGAAACGAGGCTGGGATGAGGCTGCTTGGACAGAAAAGCCCAATTATTCCAGCAGCACTTGCCCTTCTTGCAGCGTTTCTGATGAATGGTTGGGCTGTTTGGGTGTTTACCTTCTTGGTTAAGATCCCCCCACTCCCCCCTTCCAGAACACACAAATTCAGTCCCAGGGAAAGAGGCTCCATGCCCGAGCTCTGCACCTCCAGCCCCTCTTGAAAAGCTTCTGGTGGCTGCCAAAAGAAGGAGTGAGTGGAGGATGGACCCACTTTCAGCAGGTCGTGGAGTGTTTTGAGTTGGAAGGGACCTTTAGAGGTCATCTGGTCCAACCCCCCTGCCCTGAGCGGGGACATCTGCAACTATCTCAGGTTGCTCAGAGCATCATCCAACCTCCCCTGCAATGGTGCCAGGGATGGGGCAGCCACCACCTCTCTGGGCAACCTGGCACAGGCTCCAACACCCTCAGCACCAACAATTTCTTCCTTCTCTCTACTCTAAATCTCCCTCTTTGAGTTTCAAACCATCCCCCCTTGTCCTGTCCCAACAGGCCCTTGTGAAACCTCCCTGCCCATCTTTCTTGTAAGTCCACCTCATGTACTGGAAGGTCCCAAGAAGGTCTCCCTGAGCCTTCTCCTCTCCAGGCTGACCAAGCCCAACTCTCCCAGCAGAGGCTTCCAACCCTCCCACCATTGCTGGGGCCTCCTCTGGCCCCGCTCCACCAGCTCCATGTGTCTGAGGGCTTCCAAGGTAGAGATGTCCCTACTTGTGTAGGGAGGTTGGACCAGATGACCTCTGGAGGTCCCTTCCAGCCTTAAACATTCTATAATTATCTATCTGTTGATTCTTTTGTCATTTTCCCTTCAAAAAAATACTTTAATTGGGACCCCCCACTCTTGTGCCACTCACTCAGTCCCTCTATACTTGTAATTATCATAGAATCATGGAATTGTCAGGGCTGGAAGGGACCTTAAAGATCATCTAATATTCTGTATTTATGCATATAAAGAGCATTTATACAGATTTATACATTTAATCTGTCAACCAAAGATTCTCAGGGAGAGGCTGATCAATTTGCTTTTATTAAATACCTTCATTAAGGAGAAATCCCAGTGATGAAATCCAAAAGCAGGGCAAAGATGTAGGGGAAAAAAAAAAAACCCAAGTAAAATTCAAATGTTCTGCAGAGAATCAGTAGCAGGGTCAGGAAATGAACACACAAAACCTTCCACTTGGAAAATAAAAGTTAATGCTGCTGGAGAAAGCTGATCTGAAACAGCTCTTGCAGCTCAAGGAGAGGCACCAATTCTGGGAGCCATGGAGCAGGGTCAGCTAGGAGTAAGTGGGGCAGGCAGGGAGCCTTGTCCCCCCCCTAAAATCCTATTTCTGAAGGGGGTTGACAGCTAGGACAGGCAGAAATATTCCCTTGAAGCTGCTCTCTGTCGGAAAATTGGATTTCTAGCCCATGAAAACATTTAGCACAACAATATTTGCTTTCCCTGACAACCTGGTTGTTGGTTTTTAATTTTTTTTTGTTGTTTTTATATAGATTAAAAGGTGGGAAGTGTCTCTTTTAACCTTTCCGTGTTATCTGTTGATTGGAATAATTTAATTTATTTACTCTGTGTTGTGCTCTGTGATTTGGGTCTGGATGGAGCCACTTGCAAACTCTCAATAGGGTGAATCCTCTGGGGTTTGGGTTAATTGGGTTAATTAATTTTCAAGTCGTGTTTCATGAGGAGTTGAAATACTCCACAGGTACTTTTGGTGTGTCCTTCTGCACAAGGGTAGGGTAGCTCCAAGAAGGAATTTAATAACCTGTGTTTACTAATCTTTATTAATCATTAGCAGAGGTGTTGGGCGCTGCCAAAGAGCAGGGACACCAAGGTCTCCAGGCCATGGAAGTGTCTCCTTGGAGATGCTGATTTTAACAAGCCAGTACAATAATCAGAGTATTCATAGGATGGTTTGGGTTGGAAGGGACCTCTAGAGGTCATCTAGTCCAACCTCCCTACACCAGCAGGGACATCTCTACCTAGGGCAGGCTGCTCAGAGCCCCATCAAGCCTGACCTTGAAGGTCTCCAGGGATGGGGCCTCCACCCCCTCTCTGGGCAACCTGTTCCAGTGATCCACCAGCCTCATATTAAAGAACTTTTTCCTCATGTCCAACCTCAATCTCCCCTTTTCTAGCTTCAAACCATCACCCCTCATCCTGTCGCTACAAACCCTTATGACCAGATCCTCCTCCCCCTTCCTGTAGGTCCCTTTCAGGTCTTGGAAGGTCACTCTAAGGTCCCCCCAGAGCCTTCTCTTCTCCAGTGCAATCCTGCCCATCTCTAATCTTCCCTCTTTCCCATCCTAATGCTGGCTTAGATGAGCTAATCCCACCACTCTCCCCATGACCCAGTGAATCCCACACTCTCTTTGCCACAGTTACCACAGAAAAACAACATCTAAGCTCCCTCTGTACCTATTGATTGTGGTGGTTGAGCAGCGTGTCTCTGGTGGGACCAGTTGGCTTCACCCAGAGCCACTGAGAGATCAACACTTCATCATGGCAGTGAAAGGTTTTAGTGCTGCAGCTCAGGGTCAGGAGGTGCAAACTGAGAAGAGAAAGGGAAAGGAAAGAAGGAAAATACGTCAATTATCCACAACCTACCTTCAAAGAGATCCCGTAACTTGGGAATCATGGAACTGCTTAGGTTGGAAGAGACCTTTAAGATCATCAAGTCCAACCTTTAACCCATCCCTGCCAGGGCACCACTAACCCCTGGCCCTCAGCACCACATCTCCACACCTTGGAAACCCCTCCAGGGATGGGGACTCCACCCCTGCCCTGTCCAGCCTGGCACAGCCCAAAACAGCCCTGACCACCAACAAATTGTTCCTCAGCTCCAACCTCAACCTCCCCTGGGGCAACTTGAAGCTGGTTCCTCTTGTCCCATCACTTGGGGACAAGAGATCTCAGCCCCCCTGGCTCCAACCTCCTGTCAGGGAGTTGTGGGTATCCAGAAGGTCTCCCCTGAGCCTCCTTTGCTCCAGCCTCAACCCCCCCAGCTCCCTCAGCTGCTCCTCACCACACTCCTGCTCTACACCCTTCCCCACCTTCCTTGTCCTTCTCTGGACATGCTCCAGCCCCTCAAGCTCCTTCTGGGAGTGAGGGGCCCAAACCTGACCCCAGGATTCAAGGTGTGACCTCCCCAGTGCCCAGTCCAGGGGGACCATCCCTGCCCTGCTCCTGCTGCCCACACCAGAGATACAGGAGATGAGGTTTTGGATCAGTGGCTGGGGCCAAATTACTGGGAGTCAATCAGGGCTTTGCTGGTAGAAGTCCATGTACTAAAAGGCTCCACAGCCTGGAGCTTGTTCCCTGAGCTGTCAAGGTTGGGGAGCCAGAGTTTCAGCCCTGCCCTTTAGAAGCAGGAAAAATTTACCAATTACTCGATTTCGTGGAAAGTGCATCCAAGTAGAAACTTGCAGTTATGGTTTAAGAGAAAAACAAAACAAAAAAAGAAATGAAAAAAATAAGAAAATGAAATAATTAAAGGCATAAAAGAGGACTAGGAAAAGAAAAATGAGTAGTAGAAAGAAAATGAACATAAGAAAAAAAACAATAAAAGGAAAAGAAATAATTAAAGGAATAAAAGAGGACAAGAAAAAGAAAAATGAGTAATAGAAAAGAAAATGAACATAAGAAAATAAAATAAAAAAGAGAAATAATTAAAGGAAAAAAAGAGGACAAGAAAAAGAAAAATGAGTAATAGAAAAGAAAATGAACATAAGTGAAAAAAGGAAATGAAAAAGAATTAAAGGAATAAAAGAGGACAAGGAAAAGAAAAGTCATAGAAAAGAAAATGAAATAATTAAAGGAATAAAAGAGGATGAGGAAAAGAAAAATAAGTAATAGAAAAGAAAATGAACATAAGAAAAAAAAAGAAATAAAAGAGGACAAGGAAAAGAAAATTAAGTCATAGAAAAGAAAATGAACATAAGAAAAAAAGAAAAGAAAAAAGTAATAAAGGAATAAAAGAAGACAAGGAAAAGAAAAGTCATAGAAAAGAAAATGAACATAAGTATAAAAAAGAAAATAAAAAAGAAAAAGAAATAATTAAAGGAATAAAAGAGGATGAGGAAAAAAAAGTAATAAGAAGAAAATGAACATAAGAAAAAGGAAAGAAGGAAAGAAACAGAAGAAAAGGAAAAGGAGGAAAGGAAGAAAAGAAGAAGAAGAAGAAAAGAAGAATAAAAGGAAAAGAAGAAGAAGAAGAAAAGGAAAAGAAGAGGAAAAGAAGAAACAAGAAAAGGAAAAGAAGAAGAAGAAGGAAAGAAAAAGAAGAAGAAAAGAAGGAAAGGAAAAGAAAGAAGAAAAGAGAAAAGAAAACAAAAGAAAAAATGAAAGAAAAAATGAAAGAAGAAAAAGAAAGAAAAGGGAAAGAAAAATAAAATAAGAAAAGGAAAAGAAGAAAAGGAAGAAAAAGAAAAGACAATAGAACAACTGTCTAAAAGATGATGAGAGAACCAACTAAACAACCACCCCTGGATGGGATGAGAAATCTGCTCGTCCGTTTTTCCAAGAACACGGATTTCATAGAAGCACAAACCAGTTTCCATTCAAAGAGGCTTCTGGAGGTCCTCTGGACCTCGGGTCTCACCCCATCTGAAGGCAGGAGCACTAATGAGGTCTGACATTGATCACCAGGCACCATTAGTCACCCTGCTGATGAATGTGGGATGAGGTCCCACGATGGGCAACGTTCTCCAGGTCTTTGTTCTGCTTGTTGTGGAGTCACTGGGAACAGTCCTGATGGGAGCCCGGATTTCTGGATGGTGATGTAGGAGACTGAGTCAGAGTCCTCCAGGCTGAGCAGAGCCCATCTGGTTGTGATTTGGGGATCGGAGCGAGGGAAAGGCTGGGAAGCTCTCGGGACAAGAGATGATGGCTTCAAGTTGCACCAGGAGAGGTTTAGATTGGACATTAGGAAGAAGTTCTTCACTGACAGAGTGGTCAGGGACTGGCCCAGGCTGCCCAGGGAGGTGCTGGAGTCACCATCCCTGGAGGGGTTCAACAAACCAGTAGATGTGGAGCTCTGGGACATGGTCTGGGGGTCAGGAAGATGTTGGACTTGATGATCCTAGAGGTCCTTTCCAACCTCAATGATTCTATGGTTCTGGGTGGCGAAGCCATGGTCTGCAAGGCAGGTTGGTGGTGGGAACTGCAGGGACAGAGAAGACCTCCCCCCCTCTTGCCTACCTCCACTGCCTCCTTAAATGTGTCAGCAACTGCTCTGACATGACTATGGTGCCAGCAGAAACACTGGTCTTGAGGTGCCACGTTGAGGTCTTGCTTGCCTGGTGGCTTTTCTCCCTTCAAGGACAAAGCCCCAGTGCTGGAGCCACCTTAGGGGGACCAGTATTCCCAGTGGTGAGCATCTCCCAGAGCTAGAATCCTGATCTGGTGCACGTTGCCATCCTTGGGTTACACAAGAATATTGGTTTTGGCTGCTCCTCAGAGCATGAGGTTCAAGCCAGAGGTTGAACCCCAAAGTACTGGCAAGAAACCCAAAGGAAGGACAGGGTTGAATCAGGTGGTGGTGGGAGGGGGGGGGAGAAGTGTCACATCTGATTCCCACATCTGCTGGTGGGATGACAGGGGAGAGACTTTGCAGCTTGGTGAGGTTGCTGCTGGGAACAAGCCTCAGAGACTCACCACCTCACTCCGGTGACCACCATCCTCCAAACCTCACCCAGCCCTGAGCTTTCCCAGGGAGCCACCTTCATGCACCAGCTGCTGAGTGATGGACACTTGATTCCTCTGACTCAGAGCTCCTGGATAAACAGAGGTTCAGAGACATGACGAATGCAACTGAGAAGGTTACACGGTGGCCAGGCCCTGGGTCAGAAGGTCCCAGGTCCTCTTTGAGAGCAGGACGTGGGGTTGAGAAGCAGAAGCTCATTTCCTTCAAGATCACATCTAATTATGCAAGATTTAAGTGACATAACTTCGTTTGGTTTATTGTTTCTCTCTCTTTTTATTTTTTTTTCCCTCTTATTTTAATGTTTTCTCCACGCAGCTCATTCAAAGCAGATGCTTTGACCCAGCTCAGCTCCAGGCAAAGTCCACTTGGGATGCTCTGGAGGAGTTGCCATCCCTATGATCCAAGAGGGCCTGAGCCAGCATGTTGGCAGAGCTGAGTTGGGTCGTATGGAGAACATTTCCTCCTGGAGATGCCCATTGCCAGCCAGACCAGACTGACTTGGACCAGCTTCACTCCTCCCCGGTGCTTGCCAAGGAGCTGGGACAAATCAAGCTCCAGAGGAGCTCTCCAAAGGGCTTCCCCTGCCTGCTACATGAGCCTGGTTGCTCCCTTCTAGGCTTCAGCAAGAAGGAATAGTGTTGGTGATGGTGAGACCTCTGGTGAAGGTGGTTCCACCATGACCCAGGGCTCTCCAGATCTCCTTGGCTGCTCCTTCATCAGAGGAGCCAGAGCATCCTTAGTAATCTTAGGCATGGTTTAGTTGGGCTTGGTCTTAAAGGTCTCTTCCAACCTAGAGAATTCTGTGATTCTATGAGTCCATCCCTGGACATTTTGAAGGCCAGGCTGGATGGGGCTTGGAGCAACCTGCTCTAGTGGGAGGTGTCCCTGCCCATGGCGGGGGGGTTGGAACGAGATGGTCTTTGAGGTCCCTTCCAACCCTGACAATTCTATGATTTCTTGTGCCTGGGAACACTCCTGGAGAAAGAGGTCTCCTCCCTCCCACCTGCAGAGGAAGGTTTTGGTCCTAGAGGCTTCACTTGCATGGCAAAGACTTTCCCACCATCCCATCAACACATGGCCAAGCTCAGGCCTGGAGGGCTCTGAGTTGTCTCCTACCAGCATGGGAATCCCTTCCTGTGGTCTTCCACTAGAGGGAAAACCCTCCTGGAGCAGCCTCCCTTGAGCTGAGCTCCTCACCAGGAGATAAGGTGGTTCTGGAGAGAAAAAACCTGACTTGTCCCCAACTCTGAGTGGTGCAACCTCTGCTCTGGAGGAAACCTCTGCAGCATCTGAGCCTGAGCTGGTTTATTTGTTCAGTGTCCTCTCCTTTTCTTCCTTTGCTTGGATAAATCCCCTCCTTGGATAAATCCTCCTCCTGGACACACAAGGTACCAAGAGTCCAGGTGCTCAGAGCTGCACAAGCATCACGGAGGTTCTGAGAGCTTCATCCAAGTGCAGGGATGGAGACAACCACCACCCAGACAGGACAAAGAGACCACTGAGAGGGAATGAGGGACACACAACCAAGGACACCTGGACCATAGATGTTTTCCTCTATCTTAAAGTTGGCAAGATCTCCTTGTGCTTCTCAGGGACCAACACCACCTTCAGCCTTCGTGTTCCTCAGGAAACCATCACATGGGGCTCTGCAGATGGCCCAGGGGAGGTTCTTTGCTGCTCTGTGGCTTTGTTGTTGTCCCCTCAGGGCCACAGTTGACTTTTTGCACCGGTGGCATTTCCACAGATCTTTCCACCAAGGAAAAAAAATCTGTGTTTGGCCAGAAATATTCCCTGTCTAGCAAAGAGTTGGGTTGTGAAGCTGCCATTATCTCCCTGCCTGTCTGACCACAAGTGGCTGGGGACCACATCCCACATCTCATTCCAGGGATGCCCTCCTAATAGCAGCTGTCTTCTCCACACTGTCCTGGGTCATCCCACAGGCACCAGGGCAGCTGGGCTGGCCCTTGTGGTATCTCCAGTGGTCAGGAGAGATGCCTGAAGGTACAGACCATGTCAGCACACCAGGAACCGGCTGTGTGGGAAGCCCTGGGTGTGGGTTTGGTGACTGGGTAGCCCTCTATACGTCACCCCAAACTCTATAGGAACATTCCTGGGTGAGCCTTGGTCAGCGTGGCTTGAGCTTGGAGGGGAATCCATCCCCTGCTCCAAGCAGTCAGCTTGGCCTTTGGGGTTTTGGAAAGCTTCTCTAAGGCTTGGGCAGCCCTCAAGTGTCTTCTCCTCCCCAGGAAGTGTCTTCTCCTCCCAGCCACGCACAGAAGTGCTGGGGCCTGAGTGGTGGCCCCCCAGTTGGAGTTGACCTGTGGATCAGTCACAACCCAGCAGAAGGTTTTGGTTCCCCCACTGGCTTCAGAACCTGCCCCACCTGTGTCCCGGTAGCTCCACCCTCCCCCAGATGGTCATGGGATGGTGGGTGGGGCCAGGACTATATCAGCCAGAACCTGTCCCACCTGTGTCTCTGTAGCTCCACCCTCCCCCAGGTGGTCATGGGATGGTGGGTGGGGCCAGGGCTATATCAACCAGGAGCTGCTGAGTTGGCACTTCTTGTTGGATGTGGCTTCTGGTGGGGCTGGTTGCACCTTGCTGAGCTCTCTTGGTGGTGTCCTTCCATTGGAAGCTCCTCTAAGGAGCCATCTCTGTCTGTTGTGTCCAGCAGGAGATGCTGGCACCACAGTGGAGGAGCTGGGACCACAGGAACCTATGGTGGGATTGGTCAGAAGAAGACTCTTGAGGGGCTGTTGGTGAGTTCAGTGTTGGGCTGTGTGAGCAGGGACTGATGGCAGCAGGAGATGATAAAGAAGCCTGGGGTAGCCTTCCAAAGAAGCCCCGTCCCCTTGGGCTCTCAATCTTTTCTGCATTAGGTTGCCTCTGATGTTGCAGCCAACGCATGTTCTTGGCACGGGCGTTGAGGGAAGAAGCCTCCGCTCCACGGGTTTCAAAGAAACCCCACTGGAAGAGGGGAAATTCCTATTCCCAGATCCGGAGCTTCTTCCACTGACACATCCTTCTCCGAACCCTTATCCCAAGAACTGTCCTTGCCCAGCCAGAGCTGGTTTCACCCCACCCTCTCCACCTCTCACCCAGTAGAAATTCCCCCCAGAAGGTTTTCTGCGAACGATCCCTGGTCGGGGTGAGTTGCTCCTCAGGGAGCTGCTGCACAGAATGGAGTCGGGCAACTCCAACATTCCTTCTTGATGGTTGGAAACAGTGTTTTCTGATGGTGGGGGCTGGTGGTTCCTTACTGGGAGAGAGCTGGAGGTTGTTTGGTTGGATGGGGCTTCAAGAAGTTGTGGTTTACTCAATCTTCTCCTCTGTGATCTTGACAAGTGGCCATAGAGAAGCTTTGCCATCCCTAGGATATGCTCCTCACTGCTGTATCCAGCCCGGCCCCACCAGTCTTGAGCAACACCTTGGTAGGTTTTTCTCAAGTTGAGGTGGCTGCCCTGATGTACAAGCAGGATTGTATTCACAGAAGAAGTATGATGACCTTCATGAAGGTTGCAAGACAACCTGACCTAGGCTGGGACTATGAAGGAGAAGTCCTTCCTATGAGGACAGGCTGAGAGAGTTGGGGTTGTTCAGGCTGAAGAAGAGAAGGCTCTGAGGGGACCTTCTTGTGGCCTTCCAGGATCTGAAGGGGGCTACAAGAAAGCTGGGGAGGGACTTTTGAGGCTGTTGGGTAGTGGTAGGACTGGGGGGAATGGGTCCAAACTAGAGGAGGGGAGATTGAGATGAGACGTTAGGAAGAAGTTGTTGCCCAGGAGGGTGGGGAGACACTGGCTGAGGTTGCCCAGAGAGGTGCTGGAAGCCCCATCCCTGGAGATGTTGAAGGCCAGGGTGGCTGGGGCTGTGAGCAACTGATGTAGTGGGAGGTGTCCCTGCCCATGGCAGGGGGGTTGGAACTGGATGATCTTTGAGGTCCCTTCCAACCCAAATCATTCTATGATTCCCTAAAGGTACCAACCCTATAAGGATTCACCTTGACCAGGTGAGAGGATTTTTAGGCTGATTCATTATCATAGAATCACAGGATGGTTTAGGTTGGAAGGGACCTTTTGAAGGTCATCTAGCCCCATGGCATGAAACGATGAGACCCCTCATGAAACCCCTTTTTCACCTGGTTGTGGTTGTGCCACCTGGGCAATGAGCCCTTCAATGTGTCCTGTTCATGTTCTCCTGTGCATCATCTGTGATTTTTGCATCCTCCTCATGCCTTTTGGGCTTTTTTTAATCATTTAAACCTATTTTTAATTTTTTCAGCCTGGCTGCCAGGGCTTTTTCTCCTTGTGAACCAGGAAATCTTCTTAATGGAGGGCAATATTTTGTTGTTTTTTGATTTATTTTTATTTTAATGGGGAGGAAATGGAGCAGGCTCCAGATTATTCATGGCCAGACTGATTGCTCTTCTAGCTCCACTCAGAAGAGAAGTGGAGGAAGAGGAGGATGAGGGTGTTGAGAGGCTCTCCAGACAACTTGACTTTTCCATCAGTGCCTTGTTAACATCCCAGATAATTTTCTCCTGGAAATAACCAGACAAAAAAAGAAAAGATCTGCTTGGGCCAGAACAGTTCAAGAGTTTAGAAAAATGAGGAAGGAAGGAGGAGGTGGGGGGGGCAGCAGCAGCTCCTTTGGTGGCCACGTGATGCTGGTGTCAGCCCCTGGCATCTTCCATCCCCATGGGGAAAAGAAAATGTTTGGGCATAGGAAAGAAAATAGAATAACTTGCAAAACAAACCCGAGCAGTGTGAGGTGGAGGAACCAAAGAAAGCAATGGCAGAGCTCCCACTGCTGCAAGTCTCCTGGCTTGGAGGATGTTCTTCTGACCCCACCAGCCATGGGGCCTGTCTGAGGTCCTAATTTCCCAGGACAAACCAGCCCCAGAGCAGGAGCTGAAGTGGGTAGGGCTGGAAAGTTGCCACCAGCAGACCCTGGTGGGTCCTGAGAGGAGAAGAGACTTGGGAACTCCCTGCCCTGCATGGTCACAGCACTGTGACAGTCCCAGACCTGAGCAGAAGCAAGTCTAGGGGCTCATCCTTGAGGTTCTCCATGGGTTCATGCTCCTCACTCTTGCACAGAAAAGGGGTTTCCCATCTGGATCCTCTTTGTACGTGGAGGTGATCAAGGTGGAGCAGACCCAAGGAAAGCCTTTTACATGCCTGTGTGTCCTCCTTAGGCTGAGCTTAGTCACCTGCAGGAGGACCAACAGATCTAGCCCAAGCCTCTTGGGTGAGTGCCCATCACACACCACCCCCTGGCAGCTCTCAGACACCAGGTGGGGACCATCCTGGACATTTCTGTGATCCCATGGCTGACAGAACTCTTTGCAAATCCTGTGCAACCACCAACCTCCGTCCAGAAGTATCTAACCAGCCTGTGTCAAGATGGAAGATGCCCAGGGCTGCCCAGAGAGGGGGTGGAGGCCCCATCCCTGGAGTCCTTCAAGGTCAGGCTTGATGGGGCTCTGAGCAGCCCGATCTAGGTAGAGATGTCCCTGCTGGTGTAGGGAGGTTGGACCAGATGAGCTCTGGAGGTCCCTTCCAGCCTCAAACATTCTGTGATCATCATCCCCCCTGGTGCTCAAGTGCGTAGTTCCTCAGCATCTCTCCAGTCCATCCAGGTTGTCCTCTTCCTACTGTGTGTCTACACAGTCCAAACATATTCCTATGTAATTTATGGGCGTGCTAACGTGCAGATTGGAAGAAGAACCTTCCTTCACTCCCCAGAAGACCCTTCCTTCACTCCCCAGAAGACCCTTCCTTCACTCCCCAGAAGACCCTTCCTTCACTCCCCAGAAGACCCTTCCTTCACTCCCCAGAAGACCCTTCCTTCACTCCCCAGAAGACCCTTCCTTCACTCCCCAGAAGAACCTTCACTCCCCAGATGAACGTTCATGGAGGATTTGCAGGCAGCCATCCAAGTGTTTGCTCCATGAAACTTTTGATCCATAATTTCTTACAACTATTTTCCATTGTGGAAAAAAAAAAGAAATAAAACAACCCCAAAAAAGAAGTATAACTGAATTTGGGGGTTATTTCTACTGAGCTCTTTCTGGAGCCATGTCTGACACTGGCAGATGTCGTTGTAGGCACCAAAGAAGAAGAGAAGAACCCATTAGAAGTGTAGAACCTTTCTCCAGTCCCACCACCCTGTTGGAAGCAGTTACACACACGATGGATCATGAGGCTCTGGGACATCACAGAGGGGACCAAAGTTCTCTGCCCTAGAGTAAAATTTGCCCTATTTCCCATTTTTTTCAGCCCGGATTCCCAGCTTTGCCTGGGTCAAGCCCTCAGGTAACTCCTGCCATGAGTAAGAGCTGCTCTTGTGGGATTTCTGGTTCCTCCAGCTCAGGAAGTTCTGGACACTGCAAAATATTTCCTCAATTCTGAAGCAACAATGTCAGGGGTTGACAGTTGGCCAAGCCCTAAACCTCTGACATTCCTGAGATTTACCAATTGTATGAAAAAAACCCCCTTAACTCCATCTTCCCACTTCTGAAGCTCTGCAAAAAGGACTTTCTGACTTCCACCTGCTGCTGCTGAGTATTTTGTAGGGCTGGAATTCAGCCCAAATGTCAGAACTTGGATCCAAACGTCTTCAAAGTTCCAAACTTTGAGGATTCCTTTTTTCTTTTCTTTTGGTTTTTATTTTTTTTTAATTTTTTTGGGTTGTTTTGGGGGTTTATTTTGTTTGGGGGTTTATTTGTTTTGGGGTTTATTTGGTTTATTTTTGGGTTTTTTTTAGTTTGGGGTTTTTTCTTGGTTTGTCTTGGGGGTTTATTTGGTTTGTTTTGGGGGTTTATTTGGTTGTTTTGGTGGTATTTCGGTTTGTTTTCGGGGGTTTTTTGGGG
>VYZX01021939.1:92806-129487 GCA_013401335.1 Brachypteracias leptosomus
TCATGTGCAGTTGGGTTTTTTTGCTGCTGAGGACTCCAGACAGGAGTGAGCTCCAAGCTGAGGGGGAGCTCCTAGGCCAACGGGAGAAGGTCAACTCTTCTCTGCACACAGTGTTTGGTGCTGAGGTATCCAGGAAGGAAATTAATTCAATATGGGCTCAGGTTCTTGGGTGATGTTCACAAAGGGAAAGACCAACGAAAGAACTTTTGAGTCTAAGACACTGCAGTGGAAAAAAAAAGAAGAGAGGATGAAATCAAAACCTCAAAGTTTTGTGGGGAAGAGCCAACCTGGGGATCAGTGTCCTGGAACAGAGCCTCTGGAGAAGACATTCAGAACAGGGAAAAGCCATGGGACACTCCCACAAACCATTTGCTGGTGTGCCAAGGCCATGATGGGAGGAGTCTGCAAGGATAGACTGAGAGTTGGGGTTGTTCAGGCTGGAGAAGAGAAGGCTCTGAGGGGACCTTCTTGTGGCCTTCCAGGATCTGAAGGGGGCTACAAGAAAGCTGGGGAGGGACTTTTTAGGCTGTTGGGTAGTGGTAGGACTGGGGGGAATGGATCCAAAGTAGAGGTGGGGAGATGGAGATGAGATGTTAGGAAGAAGTTGTTGCCCAGGAGGGTGGGGAGACACTGGCCCAGGTTGCCCAGAGAGGTGCTGGAAGCCCCATCCCTGGACATTTGGAAGGCCAGGCTGGCTGGGGCTGTGAGCAACTGCTGTAGTGGGAGGTGTCCCTGCCCATGGCAGGGGGGTTGGAACTGGATGAGCTTTCAGGTCCCTTCAACCCTGACAGTTCTATGATTCTATGACTGGGAAGGTCCATTGTGGTCCCATCCTTGACTGCTCCTCTGGTGAAGTTTGAAAGCCATGGTTTGAAGGGAGCTTCAGAGATTTAACTTTGCAGGTGGTGTCTTTCCTCACTGGTTCTTCAACAGGAGCAATGGGAAGGAAGCAGAAATCCAGTATTGATGGAGTATTAATCATAGAATCAGAGAATGTTTGAGGCTGGAAGGGACTTCTGGAGCTCATCTGGTCCAACCTCCCTACACCAGCAGGGACATCTCTACCTAGGGCAGGCTCATGTCCCTTGGTAGAACCCTCTACAGCAGTGTCTGCCCATGACAACCTCCTAGACTGGGTTGAACCAGCAAGTGCTGGGATTAGATAAAGCCCCAGATCAAGTGGAAACACTACACCACTATTTTTTTTTCTTCTTCTGAAATACTCCTGGCAAGGAAAAGCTGCTTTGAACTCCTCATTTTTCACACGAATCAAACACCAGAGAGGCTGAGGAGACCAAAAAAAAATATCAAATACAAGTGTATGGATTTACATCAGAGCTGTGAGATGGCAGCAGCTTTCCCCTGGCCAAATCCCAGTTATTTTCTGCATTATTACTGGAGAACACTTAAGGTGTGTCTCAAAGTGCTTCCAGGCAACATGTAACAAAAAAAGTAGTGAAGAAAACTCTCCCCGTTGCTGCTTTATCTGGTATTACAGGAAATCCCCCCAGCTCTGCAGAAGTCGGGATTTCTCCCCATTGGACGAGAAATTCTGTAAAATAAAAAGAAAATCCATCAGAGCCCCCACATCTGGGTCACAGCACGAGCTGCTCGGTGCTTCCATCAAGCTGAGCCTTTGAAGGCAGGAGAAGGAACTCCTCAGATCACATCAGTGCTGAAATTGCTTTGTTTGGGCATTTTATATCATGGGAATTTTAAATGGCCCAATTACACGGATTTTCTTGGTTGAAATGAAGACTAATTGCCCCAAACAGTGTAAACATAAATGGAAATAAAATATCAAAGCTTTTAAGCTGTCTTCAAGCAGCTCAAACCCAGCAAAGCCCCCAGACCTCCTTCCCCCATCTTTTGGGTGTCAGCACTTGGGATGTTGCAGCTTTTTTGATCCCAATTTATGGTGGGAAGATATTTTAAAATGAAATCCAGGGGGTGGGAAAGCAGTTTCACACCCAGCTCCAGCACCCTGCAGCCAGGCTGTGTGCACTTAGAGATGCTCATGTTGTGCAGATCAGATTTCTCCACCTCCTTGGGCTCTCTGGAAGGGTGGGATGTGGAGGGAGATGGAGTCAGGTCGTTCTTCTACATCACCAGGGTTGTTTACTGGGTTGGCTTTCCAGGAATACCTTGTTCACATCTGCTAATCACCCAGAAAAAATGGGTTTATACCAAGCCAGGGGCTGAAGAAAGTGATGTCTCCCAGGTGTCTTTAGTGTTGGTAAGGAGGCCAAGGAGGAGAGAGGCAGAATCTGTTGAGAAAATCAACATAATATCTAAAAACCTCCATGGAAAGCCCTTCTTTGTCCTCTCACCATTATTGTGCCATCAGAAATGGCATCTGTAGCTTGGAAGAGTTATCCCCAGGTAACTGAGCAGCTCATTGGAGAAACAGCATTAAAAATGCTGCTTGTTTTGGGTACCACTGCTGGGAAACCCTCACAAAAAAAGAATCTGTCTCAAAAAAAAGGGAAAAAGGCAAATTTTGACAAATGCAAACTGACTGTGCTGGGAAGGTCATTTGCCCAAAAGTTGGTGTGTCCTGAGCTGGAAAATCAGAGCATGTTTAAATTAATTTTCATCTCCCCTTTCATAGAATCATTTAGGTTGGACAAGACCTCCAGGATCATCAAGTCCAACCTTTGGCCAACATCTCCTTGACCCCCAGACCATGTCTTGAAGCTCCACATCTACTCATTTGGTGAGCCCCTCCAGGGATGGTGACTCCACCAGCCTGTTCCAGTGCCTGACCACTCTGCCAGTGAAGATCTTCTTCATGATGTCCAACCTAAACCTCCCCTGGTGCAACTTGTGGCCATCACCTCTGGTCCTATCAATCGATTTATGCTTTGAAAAGGACGGATAAACACCCACACCAGGAAGAGAACTTGTTTGGCCACCTTTGCCTGTTCCTCTCAGATCCAGAGGCAGAACGAGAACTTTATTCAGCACTGCCTGAAGCAAACTCCTCGTTAGCAGGATGAGGTAATTGCTTGGGGGTTGGGACCCCAGGCTTGATGCCTCCACAAACGGCCCTTTTGAAGCTCTCCATCTTTCAAGGGAAAGGTGGAACCTCTATCTCCTTTGACTGGAGGGTTTGAGCTGAGCTCCAAACAAGCTGCACGTTGGCCCCATGCCACAGTATTACTAACACAATCTGGCAAGAGGGCAAACAAGCTCATGTTGGAAAAAAAAAAAACCCCAACCTCCTTGTGTTATAACAAGTCGGTTCTGCTGGAAAAATCACAGCCCCTTGTCCCGTGCCAAGAACATCCAAATCAGGTAGATCATTGGCTTTTCTTCTGCGGGCAGCTTGGATTGTACAAGAATTTCATACTTAATGTGCTTGGAGCCAGCAGCTCGGAGCTGAACTCCCCCCCCCTCCCCGTCATCTCCTAACGTCTGGGATCTTGCAGCAAAAACACCACGAGGCTGTGGCAGGTAGGGGGAGGAGGAACAATAGGATTACCTGGCCTGAGATCTTTTCCACCACGTGAGCCAAGGAGGCCCCAAGGCTTATCCCTTTGGCCTTTCCAAAGAGGGGAGATCAAGTGCTTTGCTGTCTGAGGGATTATGGAAGGAAGGGAGAGCGGTGGAGGACGTTGGAGGGGTGAGCCTTGGATGTAGAGTGAGGGAGAAGAGGGGGGTTTACGGTGGAAAATGAGGAAGGAAGGTGATATGGCTGAGGGCTGGAGGCTGAGATGTTTGGGTTGAGGTCCTCCTCAGGTCAGGAGTGAAAGCAATGTCGCAAGATCCTCTTGGATGGGTTGGCAAGGCTCTGGAAAGTCCTCGGGTGAAGAGCAGAGGTGGAAGAGCAGTAGGTACAAGGTCAGGTTATGGATCATAGAATCATGGGATCATAGAATCATAGAATGGTTTGGGTTGGAAGGGCCCTCCCAAGGTCATCGTGTCCAACCCCCTACAAGAAGCAGGGACATCTCTACCTAGGGCAGGTTGCTCAGAGCCCCATCAAGCCTGACCTTGAAGGTCTCCAGGGATGGGGCCACCACCACCTCTCTGGGCAACCTGTTCCAGGCATCAACCACCCTCATATTAAAGAACTTTTTCCTCATGTCCAACCTTAATCTCCCCTTTTCTAGCTTCAAACCATCACCCCTCATCCTGTCACTACAAACCCTTTTGAACAGATCTTCCCTCACCTTCCTATAGGCCCCTTCCAGCAATTTGCAGGGTCATGGGATAGTTCAGGCTGGAAGGGACCTCAGGAGGTGTCTAGATCAACCTCCTGTTCAAAGCTAGGAGGCCAGGCCAGGTTGCTCAGGGCTTTATCCAGTCTGACTTGGAGAACCTCAAAGGATGGAGGCTGTGGAACCTCTCTGGGGCAATTTCTGGCATAGCTGGGTTCTAAAATAATGAACATTTCAGTGGGGGGGGTCACTTTGGTTGCATCAGAACTTCCTGCACATCTTCTGCTGTGTGTGGAGGGAAGGCATGGGAAGGGGTGGACCCTCCCCAGGTATCTCCTGTGGACCTGTGGGTGAGTACTCCAGCCAGCAGACCTGAAGAGCCTGAGCAACGTCTGAGCTCAGCCAAAGAGGGATCCTGCCAAGCTCCATCGGCGTCTTTCCCTGGTCCTTACCTCACTTGGCCAAGCTCTCCGGAGCAAGGTTTGGCTGTTCCTTCTCTGACACGTCTATCTGATTGGACTTGGTTCCTGGCACAGCCCTGGGGCTGCTGGGTGACCTGGGGTAAGTTGTTCCTTCTTGGTGAAATGAGGGTGGTGGCCACTCTTGCCTTGGGAGGGATGGGCTGTGAAATGCATTGGGGTGATGGGGTGTGACATTGGGACCTCTAGTGGCCTGAAACGGGTTGAGGAGACAGAGGACAAGTGGGTGGATGGATGGATGTATGGAGATTGTGATAGGAAGAGCCCAGAACTGATGAACTAGAGTTTTTTTGTGGCTAACCTATGCTTTGAGCAGAATATCTGCTACCTCCTGATATCCTCCATCAAGTCTGCTCTTCTTCAACACCTCCAAAGAGATCTGACTCCCACCAACTGCTCATGGGCTGCATGGTTCAGGTCTTCTCTGTCTTCCCACCATCATGTAAGACCCACATCTCCTGTAACTGGTAGAGTTGAGCCATTGAGACCTGATGGCAGTTCCTTGTGGAGCTGTGATAAGAGGGGTCACTTCTCCTGGCTGGCCAGGACTCTATTCCCATACCATCTACACCCTAAAAGACTCATCTTTAGGCAGCTCTAGAATCCTTTCTTAAGGTAGGGATGTGGGGCTGAACAGGAGGACAGACCAACTACCCCATTCTCCAAGGCAGCTCTAGAATCCTTTCTTAAGGTAGGGATGTGGGGCTGAACAGGAGGACAGACCAACTACCCCATTCTCCAAAGCTCCATCTCTCTTAGATGTTCCTTAGTCTTCATATATATGAATCTTGGGGTCAGTTTTGGGTCCCTCCCTCCCAGAAGGACCTTGAGGGGCTGGAGTGTGTCCAGAGAAGGGCTGGGGAAGGGTCTAGAGCATGAAGGAGAAGCATGGCCATGTTCTTAGGGCAGTGAGGGGAATAGAACTACTTCTGCAGCTCCTTCTCCCACCTTTTGTGTCTGGTGGGGCTTGAGCTCTTTGGATTTCCCCCCCTAATTTGTTAAATAACTAGATTTTTCTTTTTATTTTCCCTGGCTGTTTAAAAAAAAATAAATTATTTAAAGAAATGGAATTGAAATTGGTCTCTTAAAGGAAGAGAGGGAGAAAGGTTTGGCAGAGAGGCACGAGATGTGCGCTCACAAAATCCCTTTATTTTCCCCCCCAAACCCACATCCCAGGACAACCAGCACCTTCTGCCCCATAACTGAGCGAGCCTGCAGGGAGAAGCTGCATTAAAATGGGATTATTTTATTTTTCTCTCCTCCAGGTGTGAACGTTCCCTTTTTCCCAGAAATCCTGACGCATGGAAAGTCTCCCCCCCCAGCCAGGCTGATGCTCCTGCAGTATAAATATCCCTTGAAGGGTAGGGATGGGGAGACAGCCTGAATGTCAATGAGTGGAAATGACCTTTTCCTGCTGAGGCTCCTTCAAGCTTGTGGATGCAAGAGGGGAAAAAAAAAAAAGCTGTGAAGCCTGGTCCTGCTGAGGCAGGGAAGGCAAAGTGTGTGTGTGTGTTGTATGTGAGGAGGTGAGTCCAAATATGTGTCCAAAATATGGAGGTGGCACCAAGTCCTGGCTGCAGGCTCCAGTCTGGCTTCGCTAGATGAGACATTAAGGCACCAGGATTATGTGTTTGTGTAAGGAAAAAAAAGGAGAAAGGGTGCTTTCTTTTATTATTGTTATTTTTTTTAATTCAAATAAAAGGGGAAAAACATCTTATGTGGGATTAGGAAAGCGTCGGGGGTTATTTTGGGAAGGGAGAACCTTGCCCAGTGCTTGGGCTCCGTGTGGAAGGTGGAGCTGTCGTTGTAGGGCTGGAAAATGGGAAAATAAGGGAGAGAAATGAGCTGTGCCCCGGTGGAGCAGCTCAGCCCTGCCCTGGACAAGCAGGAGGAGATCCCAGGGTAAGAGAAGTTGTCCATGTGCCACTGAGAGACCAAAGGATGTCAGAAGCTGCCTTCACCACAGGTTGGTTCTGGGCTCTAGGGGTGTTGTGGGCATCTCCATGGCCTCTTTCAAAGGTGGAGCACTCACTGAGATGCTCTTGACCTCAGTCATAGAATTGTCAGGGTTGGAAGGGACCTTCAAGATCATCTTGTTCCAACCCCCTGCCATGGGCAGGGACACCTCCCGCTAGGGCAGGTTGCTCAGATGTCCCTGGTTGGCCATAGTTGGAGCCTTCTGCAGGAGTTCTCCTCTGGTTGAGCCTGGAAAGCAGCTTTTCCAGCAAGATTCTAAGTCTTCCTTAGACTGAAAGGCCCAAACCTGACCCCAGGATCCGAGGTGTGACTTCCCCAGTGCTGAGTCCAGGGGCCATCTAGTCCAACCCCCTTGTTATGAGCAAGGTGTCCTTTGAGATCTCTCTCCCTCATGGTCACCTTCCATACGTCCCAGCTTCTGCAGTGTTTGAGTGTGGACTTAGTGGCTTTGGGACACAAGGTGACAAGAGAAACAACACATGGATGAGATGTTTAATTATATTATATCCTATCAGGAGCTCTGGCCACCAGCAGATGCTTCAGAAGGAACAAAATAAACTGGGGGAACACAAGGTGATACTTAGAATCATAGAATGTTTGAGGCTGGGAGGGACCTCCAGAGGGCATCTGGTCCAACCTCCCTACACAAGTAGGGACATCTCTACCTCGGGCAGGTTGCCATCAAGCCTGACCTTGAAGGACTCCAGGGATGGGGCCTCCACCCCCTCTCTGGGCAGCCCCTTCCCCTGATCTATCACCCTCAGGTTAAAGAACTTTTTTCTAATCTCCAGCCTAAATCTCTCCTTTCCCAGCTTAAAACCACCACTCCTGGTCCTACCATCTCCAACCACCAGTCTCCTCTTAGACCTTCTTGCACTAAAGGAGCCTTTTGTTTGTTGTTGTTCAATAACCTGCTCTGGGCATTTCTTCTCCAGGCTTTGGGGGATTTTCCAGACGTGTAAATCACTAGTTTGTGTCCAAGGAGCTCCACATCTTCATGGTATAGCATGAAAAGGTCCATCCTGCTCCTTGTCATCCTCTCAAGTGCCACTGGCACCATTTTTGTGGCCACCTGAGGCCATCCCACTTGGCTGCCAAAAGCCTTTGCAGTGGCACCCAAGTTTCACACCCACTCTCCTGTCTCCTGCAGACTCCAGAGAGCACCCAAAGGAGGTGCAGAGAAGAAAAGAAGTCAACTGGCCTCAACCAGGACACCAAACTCTGTGATCCAAGGGTTCCTTCATGTCTGCAAGGTTGTGCATCACGGTGCTCTGGGGACCCTTGGCTGCTGCAGCAACTCTTGAGCCAAGCACAGCTCTGCTGGAGCAGGAGCCCAGGGTAATTATCTCCCTTCTTTTTTCCCTATTTATTTAATTACTGTTTTTCTCTCACATTTGCTCTTCAAGGGGGTGCAACGTTAGTGCACAACCTGGGGCTGGGTCCTATAATGGGGTAAAAATAATTCAGGAGAAGAAGGGATAATCGGTCGTCCTCCAGACCCCAAATCCTCCTTTAGGTCTTGTCGTTTTCTTCCCTGGTTTCCAGCTAAATGCTACCTCAGTGGAACGTTCCTCATACTGGTGGCTGAGCTCCCAAGATGCCCTTGACTGCACCAAGACATCAATCTGGGTCTTGCTTTCCCTCCTTGCCTGATTTTCATAGAGTTTGTAAGAAGTTGAGGCATTATTGATAGCACATAGACACCTCCACTGGCCCACCTAGTGCTCATGACCATGCTCCAGCAGCTCTGCAGGCAGGGAGCAGTGTGTGTCTCCTCTGAGGTGTCTTCTCTGCCCCCTAATGAGACAAATGCATCGTACAAGTCATCATAGAGGTGGGGAGATGGAGATGAGACGTTAGGAAGAAGTTGTTGCCCAGGAGGGTGGGGAGACGCTGGCCCAGGTTGCCCAGAGAGGTGCTGGAAGCCCCATCCCTGGAGATGTTGAAGGCCAGGCTGGCTGGGGCTGTGAGCAACTGATGGAGTGGGAGGTGTCCCTGCCCATGGCAGGGGGGTTGGACCTGGATGATCTTTAAGGTCCCTTCCAACCCTGACAACTCTATGGTTCTATGATCATTTCTCTCACCTCTCATAGCTCTGCTGGAGGCATCTGTGCCCTGGAGGCACCAATCCCACACTCAGCATCTGTGGCACTTTCCACTGCTCTGTTCAATGGTCTGGACGTTGCTCTGCTTGGTTTATCTAACAAACTTCTGAAAGGTTTGAAAGCTGGGGAGGAGGGAAGGGAACAGATGCACACGTGATAGATTGCTTTAATTAGAAAACATTGTGAGAAAAAGCTTAACAGGATCAGGTTGGGGTCTCCAAGAAGGACCTTGAGGGGCTGGAGCGTGTCCAGAGAAGGGCAAGGAAGGTGGGGAAGGGTCTGGAGCAGGAGTGTGGTGAGGAGCAGCTGAGGGAGCTGGGGGGGTTGAGGCTGGAGCAAAGGAGGCTCAGGGGAGACCTTCTGGATACCCACAACTCCCTGAGAGGAGGTTGTGGGGATGTGGGGGCTGAGATCTCTTGTCCCCAAGGAATAGGACATGAGGAGATGGCCTCAAGTTGCCCCAGGGGAGGTTGAGGTTGGAGCTGAGGAACAATTTGTTGTTGGTCAGGGTTGTTGTGGCTGTGCCAGGCTGGGCAGGGCAGTGGTGGAGTCCCCATCCCTGGAGGGGTTTCCAAGGTGTGGAGATGTGGTGCTGAGGGCCAGGGGTTAGTGGTGCCCTGGCAGGGATGGGGAATGGTTGGACTCCATGATCTTAAAGGCCTCTTCCAACCTAAACAAATCCGTGACTCTGCTTCTATGACATCTAAAGGCTCCTTCCAACCCCAACCACTCCATGATTCAATGACAGGGGCAGAGCCTGAGGCCCCCTCAGCCCACAACCGTTTGCTGGAGGGGTGTGGGAAGCTCTGGTGGTGCTGGGGGAGGTCGAGGCAGATGCGAGACAGCCCTGGCTGGAGCAGGACTTCTCCTCCCAGTGCATCAGGGAGGAGGGGGGGGAGCTGGGGAGGCTCAGCAGGGTGACCCAGATGGCTTCCAGATGTGGGGGAGACAAACTGGGAGGGCTGGGTAGGGGTGAGTCATGTTCTGTGCTGAGCAGGGCTTGGAAAGACGTTGTGGAGAAGCACATCAGGCTTTGCAGAGGACACGAGGGGCACAGGGAGCAGGAGAGACCCCACTGAACACAACTTGTCCCTATATGGGAAATGTCACTTTATGTCTAGGCCCCACCAACACCCACAAAAATAATGGAAATGTTAATTTTTAAAGGATCTAGAGCATCTAAAACGCAAGAATTTGGCTTTTTGTCCAAGGAATCACATGGGCTGGCTCCCAGCTCCTTGGAGATGGGAATGCAGCTTGATCCAGGCTTCTTTCTCCTGGAGGAGTGATGGTGACAGAGGAGTCATCATTTCTTCTCCATGTTCTTGGGCTATTTGAAGGCAATTGGTTCCACCCCACAGAGAGAAGCTGGTACCTCAGTTTGGAGCAAGAACCAGCAACCAGAGAGAAAATGCCCAGCAGTGACACTGGGCTCCTCTCCAGGAGGGCTGGGAACCATAGGATCACAGAATGGATGTGTTGGAAGGGGTCTTAAAGGTCATCTTAAAGGTTCGACCATGGGCAGGGACACCTCCCACTAGACCAGGTTGCTCCAAGCCCCATCCAACCCAGCCTTGAACACCTCCAGGGATGGAGCATCCACAGCTTCCCTGGGCAACATCTTTTGGAGTCTTACCACCCTCAGAGTAAAGAATTTCTCCCTAATATCCCATCTGAAGCTCAGAATGTGTCTAAGTAGCACCACCATGGTGGTTCACCTCCCAGATGCCCCCAACATCTCTTTCTAGACCTTCCTCCACTCACCACCTCCTGCCTTCCAAGCTTATTTAGGTGTTTCTTAAAGAAAAGTGATTTTTATCCTATTTTTGCCCCCTTTCAAAGCCATTGTTTAGCCCTTGGGTTGGTGAGGACGTTGTGAACGCAGAGATAAAATAATTCCAGGAAAGAAGGTGCTTTCTTAATGACAACCCCATAAGTAACGTGCTCCAGGATATGGCCACATCTGGTGTTAATTCTTCCAGTGACTTGCAGTGAGAACTCAGTGACTTTTTTTTTCAGCCATACCAGGGCTAAACTGATACAGAAATTCAGGGAATTGTTTCCTCTGGGAGAAAAAACCCAGTGCAGGGGCCTTTAAAAAAAAATAAATTGGAATTCTCCTTGTCCCAGCGTGGAATTCAAACAATTCTCTGCGAGGATTAAATCAGCTGCAAACAAAACAAAGCACCTTGGGGTGAAACTAAACATTGGGGCTGCTCTGGAATAAAAATACAATTGTCTTTGTTCCTCACAATAAAAATAGAAACAAAGCCCTGTTTTGGTTTGGTGCTGAGCTGGGACACGTCTAGAGGCAGCTCTGCTGGCTGCTTTCTGGAGAAAATGTGGAATTTGGGGAATGAAGGTGCCTGTTGTTAGCACAGAGAGGATGGGGCAGGGGGGGTCTGCTGAGAAGAACTCTCAGAGCATCCATAGAAAGACCTTCTGATGGAGTGAGGGAATTTTACTGGTCCGATTCATCCTATAGATAAATGGAATTTCACTCTCGAGGCAGCAGAATCTTTCTCCCAAGGAAAGTGGAAATAGGTGCCAGGGGTTATAGATTGATTATTTTCACCATGTTGTGGAGTTGGACCTTGAGGGAACCACGTTCCTTCATCTTGAGCTTCATCAAATCACTTCTGGGGTTGGGACCAGACTGTGCAGTTTGTTGTGACACGGAAATCTTGTTTTCTTGGTTTTCTCCTTTCTTACAGTCATAGAATGGTTTGGGTTGGAAAAGACCTTTAAGATCATGGAGTCCAACCATTCCCCATCCCTGCCAGGGGACCACTAACCCCTGGCCCTCAGCACCACCTCTCCACACCTTGGAAACCCCTCCAGGGATGGGGACTCCACCCCTGCCCTGCCCAGCCTGGCACAGCCCAAAACAGCCCTGACCAACAACAAATTGTTCCTCAGCTCCAACCTCAACCTCCCCTGGGGCCACTTGAGACCAATTCCTCTTGTCCCATCACTTGGAGACAAGAGATCTCACCCCCCCTGGCTCCAACCTCCTGTCAGGGAGTTGTGGGTATCCAGAAGGTCTCCCCTGAGCCTCTTTTGCTCCAGCCTCAACTCCCTCAGCTGCTCCTCACCACACTCCTGCTCTACACCCCTCCTTGGAACTGGGCTAAACAACTCTGAGTCCATCATCTACCCCCCTTCCAGCTCTCCTGTGCACTGATGATCTTTTCCTACCTCTCCAGAAGATCCAGACCCACAAATGAGTTGCAGCCCAGCCCCACAGAGAACTGTGTGTTCAGTGGTCAGGGCTGAAATGTTCTTCTCTCTCTTTTATAGAGAAGGGAAGGAAGATTTATAGGAAGGAAAGCTCAGCTCTGGCCAAGTTCTGCTGGGTAATTTCTCCCCCAGGCCAGGCACTTCTGAAAGCCTAAATTTAGCCTCCAAAAAACTTCAGCTGGCAGACCTTAGAAAGGACTTAACCTGGGCACGTTTGGGTCAAAGAAATTTGGCTGAGATGAAAACAGAGGATCCTTAAGACTTGAACTCAGGTCTCACAGCAATTTTTCCACCAGCTGAACAACGTGCCCTTGATAAGTACTAAATAAAAGGGATTTTAGGAGAGCTGGTTGCATTTCTCTTTGAGAACTCCTTGTGTAGCATTGCACCAGCAAAGGGGGTGCAGGAGAGGAGGCATCTAAGCTGCTTGTCAACCCATCTCTGAAGGAACTCGTACCCACCACCAAGCTAGTTTCCAGTCCCAGGAAGGAGGATGCTCTAGGAATGCAAAATATTCTTGAATTTAGGGTTGTACTTTCCCATCCCTGTGTAATTTCAGTTTCGGAGCCTGTGCAGGGATGGATTTTCTGGCCTGAAGAAATCACTTCAGTGTCTGTTGATGTGCTCTGAGCAATTTTCAGGCATCTGGGAAAATCCTCCCAGCTCTGGTGGAACAAGAACAACTGCAGGGTTGGTTTGAACTCCTTGGCGAGGAACGAGTGGAGAAGTGAAGAGCCCAAGGGTGTGATTCTCTGTTGGATACTTGAGCGGCTTCTAAGAAGGAGCTGGAAGCAATTCAGCCCTTCAGCAGAGCTCTGGAGGCCCAGGGCTTGTAGCCCAGAGCTCAGCTCCAGCTCATGTTGGAGCAGTGGTAATGGGAAACAGCAGCCACCGAGCAGTAACAATGGCCACGTTAGCTCTGGGCTCCAACAATAGGAAGGTTCTCACAAGCTACTGCTCTGGCACGTCCTGGCTCCCAGGGGCACCAGCTCCACGGCAGGAGCAGAACATCTGAGATGTTCATCAAGAGGCAGGGGATGCGTGAATGGAGAGATGCTGGAAGATCTAAAGGGTGTTGAACCAACCTTGGGGCAGGGGAGGAACCAGAGGAATGGATCTGCAGCCACTAGCAATGAAGGGACAGGGGAAGGAGCTAAGATTGATAGCCATGTCCACCAGGGACTTCAGCAGCATTGTCATCAAGAGCTCTGACAGCTCCTAGCAGGGAAACCTCCACGTAGACATGGGGCTGCTGATGAGGCAGGTCTACAGAAGGGCCCCATGGAACTGGAATCATAGAGTGGTTTGAGTTGGAAGGGACCTCCAAAGGTCATCTAGTCCAACCTCCCTACAAGAAGCAGGGACATCTCTACCTAGGGCAGGTTGCTCAGAGCTCAATCAAGCTTGACAGGGGCCATCAGACCAAAAATTGTCATTTTGCACAGCCCAGCCCAGAGAGACTCTTGCATCAATCCCAGGCCTTGTAGCTGAGTGGTCTTCTGGACTCTTGAAGTCCCCATAACCCTTCACAGCTCCCCTCTCATGTGCACCAAAGGGCTTGTCCTCCAACTCCATGTAAACACAGACACTTGTGGTGCAAATATGGGGCTGGAGATGCAGTTGCAAGACTCTAAATCAGTGTCCATCCTTTTTTTTCAGACAATTGAAGATGATTTTTTTGAATTCAGGGGCTTTCATCACCTAGTTTTGAAGTAAAGATCTCCAGTAAGGGATATGTCCTATGAGGAGCATCTGAGGGAACTGGGATTGTTTAGCTTGGAGAAGAGGAGGCTGAGAGGAGACCTCATTGCTCTCTACAATTCCCTACAAGGAGGTTGTGGTGAGGCTGGGGTTGGGCTCTTCTCCCAAGTCACTAATGACAGGACAAGAGGTGATGGCCTCAAGTTGCACTAGGGGAGGGTTAGGTTGGACATTAGGAAGAAGTTCTTTACTAGAAGAGTGGTCAGGGACTGGACCAGGCTGCCCAGGGAGGTGCTGGAGTCACCATCCCTGGAGGGGTTCAACAATGAGTAGATGTGGAGCTTTGGGACATGGTCTGGGGGTCAGGGAGATGCTGGATGAAGGTTGGGCTTGATGATCCTGGAGGTCTTTTCCATCCTAACTGATTCTATGACAGCAGTGATGCTGAGCAGCTTCTGAAAGGACAAACGTGTCCCTCTGCCACTTCCCTGCAGGCAAGTTCATTTCTCTACAGAAAGCAGCCAAAAAACCAACCTTAGAACCATAGAATCACAGAATGTTTGAGGCTGGAAGGGACCTCTAGAGGTCATCTGCTCCAACCTCCCTACACAAGCATGGAAGCCTCATTCCACCCCGATGGGTTGGCCTTGCCTGGGGGTGAATCTCCAGCTTGGAGAGATGGATTTTCAGGGAGGTGTTTCTGACACAAGCTGGATACAAGGAGCATTTCCAGGGGAAGCCTGATCCCATCAACTTTACGGGGCAGATTAGCAGAGGATTTGGTTGGCGTTCCTGGTCTAATCCTACAAGTGCTGATGTGGGTTTTGTGCTGGCTCTTTGCACTGGATCTGGAAAATTGGGTTGGACTCAGAGGTTTGAGATGTTCTCCCAGCTCTGGCTTGCTGAGAGGAATGTGGAGAAGCTTCCTCACTGTGCCTCAGTTTCCCCTATGTTGGAGAACCTCATTTGGGAGCTGTTTGGTGCTTTCCAGATTAAAGAAAAAATAAATCTGGATTAAAATCATAGAATCATTGACTGGTTTGGGTGGGAAGGGACCTTTCAAGGTCATCTAGTCCATGGAGCAGGGCCATCTGCAACTATCTCAGGTTGCTCCGAGCATCATCCAACCTCCCCTGCAATGGTGCCAGGGATGGGGCAGCCACCACCTCTCTGGGCAACCTGGCACAGGCTCCAACACCCTCAGCACCAACAATTTCTTCCTCCTCTCTAGGATGATGGATCAGCAAAATCATTCTTGAATGCAAAGAGGATCTCCTGCTGGGTCTGCATGAAGAGCTCAGCCCATCCTTGACCAGTTCTGGGTTTATTTGACATAAATTCCCTGGTGCACTGTTTATAGTGAAGGCTGGGGAGGGATCCTCATTGAGGAAGAGCAAAGAGGCTCTTCCCTGGAGCTGCCTGAGCTCGGCCCTTGGCTGCAGAGGAACTTCTCAGCATGTGCTGCATGTGGCTCCCTGCTCGGATTTATTGGAGCAGTGGTGGGAGGGAAGCATTACAGCAAGGGACAACCTTCCTGAGCTCTCTTCCAGAACAGCCAACAGGCTAAATATACTCCTGGAATGACGGGATCTTTCCCTGCTGATGCCCCCAGTGCTCAGTGGAAGCATTAACAAGTTTTTGTATTGGCACCAGTGCTGGAGAATCAGAATCCCAGCGTGGTGGGGTTGGGAGGGACCTCTGGAGATCCAGGGCAGCTCCCCCAGCAGCATCTCCAGCCACCTTTGGGATCTCTCCAGACAAGGAGACCCCACAACCTCTCTGGGCAGCCTGGGCCAGGCTCCAACACCCTCACAACAAACAACCACCTCCTCCTGCTCACATGCAACCTCCTGGGGTCCACTTGGTGCCCGCTGCCCCTTGGCCTGGCCCTGGGCACCACTGACCAGAGTCTGGCCTCATCCTCTTGTTCCCCACCCTTTGGATATTATAAGGTGCATCAGTAGTGGTGGGATCCTGCTTGGTGGGAGGGCAGCACTTTGCAGTTGATGTTTATGATCTGCAGATGATAAACCATGTGGAACTTGTCTGCTGAGGGCAGCTCCAGGTGTTCTGTGTGTCCACTGGGAACAGGGTCCACAGTAGCCTCTATTTATTTCAGCAGAGGACCTTAATTTGGGATAAAAGACACATGAGAGTTGTGCTCCTCCAGAGTGGATTGAATCATTGAATGGTTGGGTTGGAAGGGACCTTTCAAGGTCATCTAGTCCAACCCCCCTGCAGTGAGTTGCTCAGAGCCCCGTCCAACATGACCTGGGATGTTTCTAGGGTTGGGGCTTGACCACCTCCCTGGGCAACCTGGGCCAGCACTCCTGCAACTCCTCCTGTGGTGGGAACACCAAGACTTCACAAGAACAGTGAAGGACTCCACAAGAACAGTGAAGAACTCTACAAGAACAGTGAACTCCACAAGAACAGTGAAGAGCTCCACAAGAACAGTGAAGGACTCCACAAGAACAGTGAAGAGCTCCACAAGAACAGTGAAGAGCTCCACAAGAACAGTGAAGGACTCCACAAGACCAGTGAAGGACTCCACAAGACCAGTGAAGGACTCCACAAGAACAGTGAAGAACTCCACAAGACCAGTGAAGGACTCCACAAGGTGTCTTTGCACCTTCTGCTCTCCACCTCCCCCTTCCCTCTTTGATTCCTTTAATAAATTAATCTACCATGAGACCCTCTACATCCATTGGATCCCTCCCCAGTGGGAGGGACCAGCTCTGCCCAAGACAGCCCCGAGCACGAACCATCTGGCCCTGGAAGACTTGTTGACAGGGGAAATCCAGGCTGGGCTGGAGATCTGAGGAGAGCCCCGTGCATTGTTCAAGCCCTGGCACACACTGAGTTTTCTTTTTTTTTTGCTGGCATCCATCACAGGGTGATTTTTTTCCTCCCCCGAGTGGGTTTATGGCCGAGGCAGAGGCAGCTCACGCCGTGCCAGCATTTTAACAAGGCTTTCCTATAAATATTTCTCTTTTAGCTTATGATAAAGGCAACGTCTGCTCAGATGGAGGGGCAGGGAAAGGCTGGGGAGATCTATTTGTCTTCCCATTTAAGCAAAACCACACAGCCTCCTAATTATAAGCAGCATCCTCTGGCAATCGTGGTCCTCTTAATGTGCTTTTTTTTTTTTATTATTTTGCTGGAATTATTTACGTCCTGTTAGTGGGAAATATACAGAGTATGGTGATAGCAGAGAACTTCTGTAATGCGGAATGGTTCCCATTTGTGGCTAGGAAGAAAAGCCCTAGAGAAACACACAGAAAACAATTGGCCTTAGAGTTTGTCTGAACATCTGTAGGATTACATTGGGGGGGGGGAAAAACCCCAAATTGTTGTTTTTTACGAATATTTAACTTGTTTTTTCAGAATCTCTGTGTTGTGGATGTTTGCTGGGGTTTGGGTTGTTGTTTTGTTGGGGGTTTTTTTCCTGGAAATTTAATTTAGTGGCATAGGTGGCTATGAAAGCTAAACGAGGATATAATGGGGATGACTCTTGACATTGGGGAATGTGAGCAAAGGGTTCAGAGAGGAAAAACCAGCTAAAATTCAGGAATATCTCCAGTGATTTCACATAGGGTGAGAGTTTGCATCTGGTTATGGGAGCATCTCATAGGACTTGGCATGATTTGCCTTCTAGCACCTCCAGAAAACCATCATTATCTCCCTTCTGGACCACTGGGAGCTGAGGAAGGGGAAAATTGGGTCCTCAAAAGGCATTTGAACAATTAAAGGATGAATTAAAGCATTTATGATGTGCAGATACCCAGTTCCCACAGCAAGCCAGGAAAAGGAGGCAGGAGGAGGGTTAGGAGAAGCTCACCAGGGTTTTGCTTCTGTTTTTAGATATATAAGTGAAATTATCCTTCCTTAAGTGTTCAAAGTCCAGCTGAGTGTCCTCTTCAATGCTCCCTCCATGCTCCCAGAGAGGCACCTTCAGCAGATGTGTCACCACACCTGGATTGCTCCTGGTTTAGGGGGATGAATTTTAGCTTTAGGGTCTGGTGGGCTCTTAATTTACCATCAAAGAGGCATCTCCACAACCAGCTCAGAGCTGGCTGTGAGCAGGTCCCCTCCTGTGATGGGTTTTTTTCTCCTTCAAAGAGAGAATTGTGTTCTTAAGGAGCTCTACAAGGACTTTCTTCATTAAACTCTCAACAGAATCATAGAATTGTCAGGGTTGGAAGGGACCTTACAGCTCATCCAGTTCCAACCCCCCTGCCATGGGCAGGGACACCTCCCTCTACATCAGTTGCTCACAGCCCCAGCCAGCCTGGCCTTCAACATCTCCAGGGATGGGGCTTCCAGCGCCTCTCTGGGCAACCTGGGCCAGTCGCCCCCCCCCCTCCTGGGCAACAACTTCTTCCTAACGTCTCATCTCAATCTCCCCACCTCTACTTTTGACCCATTCCCCCAGTCCTACCACTACCCAACAGCCTCAAAAGTCCCTCCCCAGCTTTCTTGGAGCCCCCTTCAGATCCTGGAAGTTCTAAGATTCATTCCCATAGAGTCCTGCTAATTCCTTGTAGCATCAATTTTATCCTGGTTCCATTTTAGGGGAATGTCCCACACTGGAGCTAGAGAAGCAAGGATGACAAGAGGAACCTTGCAGAGAGCTGATGGTATATTTCAAGCAGCTGGGTCCTTCTGGAGCATCTGGTTGAGGCTTTGAGAAGCACTTCAAGAGTTTAACTCTTTTCAAGTACTTGTGCACTTCCTACCCTAAACAAAAATGTCCAATTAGAGCTCTCTTCTGGAGGAGAATCAACCCCAAACTCCACCTTCCTCCTGCAGCTACAATGAAAGGGATTTGTAGGGTGAGATGCGTGGTTTATGAATTGAATATTAATGGCTCCAGGCCCCAAAATATGATTTTTATGTTGTTCTTTTTATAGCAGAAGGGCTGGTTTGAGCAGTGTCTCAAAGCCTTGTCTCTGGAGTGCCCACAAACACAGGACAGATGCTTCTTGCCCATCTCTAGTGGGTTCAAGGGGCCTGTCAGAAAGATGGGGAGGGACTTTTGAGCAGGGCCTGTTGGGACAGGACAAGGGGGGATGGTTTGAAACTAAAAGAGGGAGATTTAGATAGATGGAAGGAAGAAATTGTTGGTGCTGAGGGGGGTGAGAGCCTGTGCCAGGTTGGCCAGAGAGGAGGTGGCTGCCCCATCCCTGGCACCATTGCAGGGGAGGTTGGATGATGCTCTGAGCAACCTGAGATAGTTGCAGATGTCCCTGCTCAGGGCAGGGGGGTTGGTCTGGATGAGCTTTAAAGGTTCCTTCCCACCCAAATCAGTCTGTAATTATGATGTAAGAGAGCAAAGATCTCTTAATTCTATTTTGAAAGCTGCTCTCAGAGTCTCTTCCCATGTCAAGCTTCACCACAGCATCTCTAACATTGCAATAGGTCTGGTGGCTTCTCCCAGTCTCCAATCTGGTGGAAACCAGGACTGTTGGGACCCCTGGAAGGAAATCCCATCTCCTCTGATAACCCATTCTATGGCTGATTGTTGCCAAAATGCCCCAGAAGCTGGTTTGGCAGGTGGAGGTCTCATAACATTCCTTGTGTGGATTCTCCAGTGTCTAATATAGTCCTTGAGGTCACAGCCCAACCTTTTCCTAGTTGCTTGCTTTGTTCAAAACAGCATCTTTGAGGCCTCTACTCCCCATATCTATGGAAAAGGGGCTGAAGATTTAAAATATCTGGGGAGTTGCTGGACAGAAGGTCAAATACACCCTCACTGACATCCCTTCAGACACACCCAGCATTAGAAATTACCCATAACTCTCATCATTTACTTTCTATGCCTGTGAATGAATTTTGAGAGTTGCCAAGTAATTATATTATTTTTTTTGTTGTTGAAAGCTCCCCATTTGTCTATATCAATATTTTTTTTTCCCCAGATTGTGTTTGCTGTGAGAAAGTTGTCAACACTAATGCTACTTAAAAAAAAAATAATTAAAAAAATCAATATTTCTCCTTTTAGGAAAAAGATAAATGTTATTTCTCTGGTTTCAAGTGTGTTTTTGTTTCTGAATGTAAATGAATAGTGGAGAAATTATATATTGTGGTCTGAATTGTCATAAGATGCTTCTTCATTATTAAAATGAAATTACTTAGCACAGCCAAATTAGTTTTCCCCACTGGTTTGTGGTTGGAGGTTATTTTGGAGGTTCTTCTTCCCCTCCCTTTCATTTCAAGTGGGGGAAATGTTTCGATAGCAACAATTCTGAGGAACCAGGGAAGTCATAGAATAGAATTGTAGGATTATTTAGGTTGCACAAGACCTCTAGGATCATCAAGTCCAACCTTTGACCAACATCTCCCTGACCACCAGACCCAACATCTGCTCGTTTGTTGACGCCCTCCAGGGATGGTGACTCCACCCCCTCCCTGGGCAGCCTCTTCCAGTCCCTGACCACTCTTCCAGTAAAGAATTTCATCCTAATATCCAATTTAAACCTCCCCTGGTACAACTTGAGACCATCACCTCTTGTCCTGTCAGTAGTTCCTTGGGAGAAGAGCCCAACCCCAGCCTCACATCTTCCCCTGCACCTATTTCCCATAGATAAGAAGAATGGTGAGAAAAATGGAGTCACCTAAAGACTCAGGAGAAGAAACACAGGTTATGTCCCCACAACCCCATGCTCCTCCATCCCTGATTGCTCAACCCCCTTGCCACAAGCTCTTGGAGTCATCTGGATGATCACTGGTAGGATTTTGACAACTGTTGAATGTTCTGTTAATCTTCCAGGAAAGGGCTTTGAGTTTAGGGGACAGATGTTTGTAATATGGGTGTATTGATTACAAAGAACTCTTGGGCCCCACCCCATGGGCAGCTGTGTTTCATTGTAAGGAAAATCTTGGTTTTTCCCCCCAAATCCATCCTTTGGACTGTTACGGGATGAAAGGTCTACCTGGGGTGAAGAAACCGTTGAGTGAGTCTCTGTTCTTCAGCTTCCTCACCTATAAAATGGATCCAATGCTCCTAAAGCTCTTTTACAAGGTGTTTGGGGTTTCTCCTGCTCTTAGTGATAAGATTGAGCTTCCTAATCAATGACCATGAGAAAGAACAGAGAGCATGAACTTGCCTGGACTGAATAACTCCAACACACCAGCCCTGGGCAGGGACACGGTGAGAAATACCCTTCAAATGAAGTCACCTACACTTCAGTTAACACCATCCTCCTGGGGATCATTGCCCAGCTTGGACGTGATGGGAAAACCTCCCCCACCCCAGCTCTCACGGGCTGGGCAGAGATAACACCAATAACATCATATCGGTGTGACTGGCTTGGTAGAGTTGTTCTCAAAGGGCTGGCAGAAGGTGACCACATCTGTTATTCTTCCTGCAGCCAGCCCAGCATGGAGAGCTGGCTCTTGGGAACCACCTCTGCTCATGATTAGAGCTGTTTGCTTTAGAAAACCCTTAATGGGCAGCGTGGATTAATTTTCCCCCTTCCCTGTAATCAAGGTTAGTTAACGTTTGCATGTGGGAATCTTGTTTTTCAGAAGTTCCTGGCCATGAATCACTCCTCAAAGAGGGGCTGGTGGTTTGGGAATGGGGAACATCCAGATCACCAAAGGTTGTGTGTGATCCCCTCTTCCCCAGCTGTAAATATCAGCAGAAAAATCATTGAATGACAGGTTGGAAGGGACCTCAAAGATCATCTCGTCCAACCTTTCAAGGTAAGAAAAATATGGTCCAGCACCTTGTCAAGCTAAGTCTTAAAACTCTCCAATGTAGGGGAATCCACCACTTCTCTTGGGAGACTCTTCCAATATCCTATTAATCCAACATTCCAATTACTCCATGGTGTATGGGTGGGTAAAGGGCAGATAAATGGCTTTTCTGAAGAGGTGGTGGTAGAATTGGAGGGTTGGTGCAAGGAGCTTTGGGGTCACACTGATTTTTTCTGCCCTTGACTAAAGCAAACCCTACTCTGATGGAAGCACCAGCCTGGAAATCATGGTGGAAGTCCATGGGGTTGTCCTAGCCTGGGTGTTACCATCTGTCTCTCGTCTGAATGCAAGCTGAGCATGAAGTAGACATGGACATCACCGCCCTGACCTAGTCACCAGGTACAAAGTTTATGTTGGAAAACCAAACAGCAGAAGAAAAATAAGGAGAAAAATGACATCATCCCTCTGAGCTGCTTGGTTGGGTTGTTAAACCATAACAACAACAGATGTCCAAGGTTTTTGTGTACTGCGACATGCTGGAACCAAAAGCATGGCTTGGGAACAAAGTCACTGAACACCATGAGGGCCAAAAGCCTTGGAACATCACCCAGAGCATGAGGGACACTTCATACCATGGGCAAAGCCTCCAACCAACACCAGGTAGTGAAGGGAGCTTGGGCTGATCATGCTCAATCTGCAAATTCATAGAACCATAAAAATCATGGAATATTTTGGGCTGAAAGGGACCTTCCAAGGTCATCTAGTCCAAAAACCCCACAGCGAGCAGGGACAATTCACCATGTGTTCCTTCCTGAGTTCACCTCAAGCTCTAGTAAGCCTCAAACTTATAGATCTTATAATCTTAGATCTTATAATAATTGCAGGACATCCAACATCATCTATGGGGCCTCTCAGGTGGGTATGGACCATATTTAAAGTCTGCTTTGCTCACAGGATCCCAGCACCTCCTGGGGGACCTTGGCAGGTGGCTCACACCCCAAGAGATCATTCACACATCATTTTGAAGAGAAGGCTCTGGGGGGACCTTATAGTGACCTTCCAGTACCTGAAGGGGCTCCAGGAAGGCAGGGGAAGGTCTGTTCAAAAGGGTTTGTAATGACAGGACCAGGAGGGATGGTTTGAAGCTGGGAAAGGAGAGATTTAGGCTGGAGATTAGAAAAAAGTTCTTTAACATGAGGGGGATAGATGAGTGGAAGGGGCTGCCCAGAGAGGGGGTGGAGGCCCCATCCCTGGAGTCCTTCAAGGTCAGGCTGGATGGGGCTCTGAGCAGCCTGCCCTAGGTAGAGATGTCCCTGCTGGTGTAGGGAGGTTGGACCAGATGCCCTCTGGAGGTCCCTTCCAGCCTCAAACATTCTCTGATTCTATGATTTTTAAGCATGGCAGAAGAACAACTGTTCCTTGATGGACGTTGCCTTCGCCTGGTCAAAAGCTTGAGCTGGTCCAACAAAAACCTGTTCAGCAGGAGCTTGAGGAGCAATAAAACCCCTGTAACTGAGTCACGAGCCCCCTAGTCCTGGCTTAGCATGCTGGGCCTATTATACTTCCACTCCTAAACCATAACCCCAAGTTTTACGATGGTAAATCTGTCGTAAATCTGTCGTTGGCCATTCAGGCACTAAGATATGAGGGTGGAAAATATGTTGGCTCCTGGTTTGACAGCAGCAGACGGGCACTTTGCTGTTGTTCCATCATCGTAAACGAGAGGAGGACGCTTGGTTACAAGGAGCTGAACTCAGCAGGACAGATCTTTGGCTGGTGTCAAGTGGCCCCGAGCCAAGGAAATCCATGGAGCTCCGTCAATAGGAACCAGCTGAGGACCTCGTCCTGCACTTCCAGTTGCCATCTCATAAGGGGTTTAGGGAGGGGGTTTAGTGGTGAGCTGGTGGTGCTGGGTTAATGGTTGGGCTTGATGAGCTTGAAGGTCTCTTCCAACCCAATACATTCTATGATCATAGAATTGTGCTGGTTGGAAGGGATCTTCAAGCTCATCAAGTCCAGTCCCCCTACAAGAAGCAGGGATGTCCCCAAGTAGGGCAGGTTGCTCAGAGCCCCATCAAGCCTGACCTTGAATGTCACCAAGGATGGGGCCTCCATCACCTCTCTGGGCAAGCAGATGACCTCTAGCCTAAAACATCCCGTGATTCTGTGGTTCACTGGAAAGCTGCAGGAGAGAGGAGTTGGACTAGATGACCTTTAAAGGTCCCTTCCAACCCACACCTACGATTCTAAACTTTTCTTCTCCAGGCTGAACAAATCCAGATCATAGAATCATAGAATGGTTTAGGCTGGAAGGGACCTCTAGAGCTCATCTGGTCCAACCTCCCTACACCAGCAGGGACATCTCTACCTAGGGCAGGCTGCTCAGAGCCCCAGCAAGCCTGACCTTGAAGGACTCCAGGGATGGGGCCTCCACCCCCTCTCTGGGCAGCCCCTTCCACTGATCTATCACCCTCAAGATCCTTCAGCCTCTCCTTGTCTTTCCCGTGCTTCAACCCCTTGAATCTCCTTGTGGCTCCCTCTGAACTCATCATCTCTTGATGAGGATGAAGAATGAGGCCCACCAAGCAGTGGCCAGCAGAGCAAATCTCTGATTTTTCTCTATGTAACAAAAAACTCCCTTCCTGGGGGACTTTTGCCAACAATTTTTAACCCCCAATATGTATAAACCCCCTGGGAATGGGGATATTTTATTCTATATTTGCATACAAAGCATTTCCTAGAGGCTCAGCAGTAGCAGCAATTATGATAATTATATTGCTGGTAGTAATTATTATTATTATTATTATTAATAATAATGGACCGTTGCCACCTGCAATAAATAATACTAATAAAATGAACTGGAAACACTATAATGTGCCCTTCTAGGAGCAGTGGGAATATTTGCCCTTTGTGTGATGAATATTTGCTCTTGTTGCTCCTACCCCAGAAAATATATAAAGTTTTGGCCTCTGATCCTTTTTAAATCCCTGAAAAACCTTGTGGCCAAAACCTCACGATGCTGCCTGTGTTTTTCTAGGATTTTCAGGGCCCCCATTAGTGGGGAACTTGTTTCTTTACAAGGAGGGGTCAAATTTATTCTCAACTCAGTGAATTGTTTTCGTAGTAAAAAAAGAGGGAGGAAAAAATCGAGATATTTCCCATGAATGTGCCCTTGTTAAAAGCTGGTAGGACGAGGGCTCTGGAGCTGGTTAAGATTTCTGGATTTTAATAATAAAATCAAATTTTTATAATAAAGAACAATTAAAAATAATCTTTCTTTTCTAGGTGACCTTGCTTTAGCAGGAGGGTTGGATGAGATGATCTCCAGAGGTCCCTTCCCATGGTGGGATTCAGGGATTCTGTGATGAGCATCCTCACAAGGTCTCCTCAGCTTCCCTGGGGTTGTGGCTCTCCATCTTCACCCAGATGCTTCGTGCATCCTCTACCATTGCTCCTCAGGGAGCTCCTTCTGAGTGACCCAGGGAAAACCACCCAGCTTGGCCTTCAAGAGTTTGCTTTGTCTTCTCCTGGGATATAGGCAGTGGTTGGAGCAACCTCCAGAGGGAATCATAGAGTGTTTGAGGCTGGAAGGGACCTCTAGAGGTCATCTGGTCCAACCTCCCTACACCAGCAGGGACATCTCTACCTAGGGCAGGCTGCTCAGAGCCCCAGCAAGCCTGACCTTGAAGGACTCCAGGGATGGGAGAAGAGACCAGATTGTGGCTGAAGGAGCTGGAAGGACTCTGGTGCCTCAATGACAGGAGAAAACCCACCAGCCCTACCTGTAAAATAACCTCTTAGAGATTTTTCTCTCTTCATGTTTCCTCTTTTTTAGCAGAACCAGACACTTAGAGAGCCCTGAGAGGACATCCAAGTGTGCAGAATGGAGCCACAGATAAGTTGCAAGAAGGTCTACATATAATGACAGCAAGAAGCTTGGAGAAGAGTCTAAAATAAAGCTCAATCTGTACATATTGTGTCCTTAAGCTGAGCTAAGCATCCACCACAACCACTGCTGGGAGAGGGATACAAGGTGAGCTGGACACCTCCTCAAATCATAGAATCATAGAATGTTTGAGGCTGGAAGGGACCTCTAGAGGTCACCTCTGGTCGAGCCTCCCTAGACAAGTAGGGACAAACCTATGGCCATTATTTGTATGGCTTCTATCCAGGCAGGTTGAGAGTTCTGCACTTTTTGGGGTGTCCCACCAGACTGGAGAAGTCCAGACGTTCATCTGCAGGTCTGAAGAGCAGGATGGTCCAGAATGATAATAAATCTGACTTCTGGAAGGGCCAAGCCTGGTATATTTTGCATGGCACATCCAACGTGCAGAACATTTCCTGCTCTAACTCAAACCAAACTCAAATGGGAAGCAGAAGGGACAATTTCTTCCCAGAAATGGTTGTGAAGGGCTGTGCCAGGCTGGGGTCCCCATCCCTGGTGGGATTTAAAAGCCATGGAGATGTGGTGCTGAGGGACATGGGTTAGTGGTGCCCTGGCAGGGATGGGTTAATGGTTGGACTTGGTGATCTCAAAGTTCTTCTCCAACCAAAGCAATTCCATGATTCTGTGATTCCTAAGGTGAAACCCTCTCACCTGTGTTAGAGATGGGGAAAAGGGGAGGACTGGGAATGCTGCTGAATTGATCAAATCTGCCCCAAACCCCATGATTGAAAAAGGAGAGAAGGAAGAAGCAAACAAGCATTTGTAAGAGGATGAAATCTGGGAAAAACGGGACCAAAAAACCCTCTTCCTAATTCAAAGCAGTTGTGAGAGTTCTAAAGCCCATAAGCCATAAATGACTAAAACATGTCCCTGCATTTTGGATTATGAGAAAGATATTAGGGTGGGTTTTGCTCTCTTTTTAATGGGATTTGACGTCAGGCCAAAATATCAGCTTGGGTCTTTAATATATTCTCTTCTTAAGTGGCTCAACTTGCCAAACGTGCTCGTGAATACAATTTTCCTCTCAAAACAGAGACACACACAAACTGTCTCATGTTACCCGCCATGTAAATCTCTTTCAGTTGTACTTAAGAAGAAAAAAAGAAAGAAAACATGAGTTTTCCAGCAACCTGGTAGGTTTTGCTTCGAGCTGATGTTGGGGCCTCCTCAAAGTTGAGAGCAACTCTTTGTTCTTCCTCAATGAGCCCCATTTTTGAGTGAAGAGCTTCTCCTCCCTCCCCGTGAAACGTTCTCCTCTCTGACTTCATGTCATCAGCTCCCAAGCTGTGGAGTGTTCCCAGAGCTACTGATTTCTGAGGGCTTTGTGCTAGATGGCTTCCACCTGCTCCTCAAGCCTGCTGGGAGCTGCTGCCTGCCTGCAAATCGTGGCCTTTTTTGGGAATATATGGGACGAGGGGGGGTTGATTTATTGGCAATGTTGGTTTGGATGCAGGCTGACAATGAGCATCCAGAGCACAGCCCTGCCATGAACAAGAGGAGTCATAAATTTTCATGAGCTACAAATTTCCTCCGTGTTCCAGGCTTGTATATTGGAGCTTCCAGCTTGGGTTGAGTGTCCAAGCCTGTGTCTGTAGAGAAACACTCACTCCCTAGAGCAGTTTATTGCTGCAATATTAGCTAGAGGAGCTCCAGAGAAGTCCTGGGCAATGATGTCCAGGCACATAATAAACAATCTTTGCCTTCAACAAGGTGGTTTCCAAGCTGTGGCTGGAAGATACCTGGAAATCCTTGGAGTTCTCCAAAGGTGCATGTCCCAGATAACCAAGAAAGCTTCAGAGCACATGGTGGGGGTGGCACATCCCTTGGAAATAGTTATAAAAATTAAAAATAACCAACCAACATTGGCAACAACTCCTGTAGGAAAGAGCTGGAGTGATGCTCTGAGGAGCACCAAAATCCTGCCTCTGCCTTGACAGGGTTTCTCTGGGGCTTTCCTACAAGCAACCCTTTTATTATTTCTAATAAACTGGTTATACTCCTTTTTAATCCTTTATTCAGTGACAGCTTAGGGAGGATGGAATATAGGACCAGTAGAAGATGTGAATGGGTGAATATCTGACCAGCATGAATATCTGACCAGCAGAAGTGATGAACTTGTCATGGAGCATCACTCTCTTCCTCTTGCCCTGGTGCACATCTTCCAGTTGGCTTAAAAATTGTGAGTTTAGGAAAAAGGGAGAGAATTATGGATTGGTTTTATTGCCTCTCTGGCTTTTGAGAGCCAAGTATTTTCTACCAGGAGACAGGAGAGATACTCCTGGTTTGAAAAGAAAACTGAGACCTTTTGGAGTGGGTTCAGAAGATGACTGGAGGGCTGGAACACCTCTACTTTGAGGACAGGCTGAGAGAGTTGGGGTTGTTCAGCCTGGAGAAGAGAAGGCTCCAGGGAGACCTTCTGGTGGCCTTTCAGTATCTGAAGGAGGCTACAAGAAAGCTGGGGAGGGATTTTACAAGGGCTTGTAGTCATAGGATGAGGGGTGATGGGTTCAAACTGGAAGAGGGGAGATTTAGATTAGATAGTAGGAGGAAGTTCTTCATTCAGAGGGTGGTGAGACACAGGTTGCCCAGGGCAGTTGTGGATGCTCCATCCCTGGAAGTGCTCAAGGGCGGGTTGGATGGGGCTGTGAGCAACCTGCTCTAGTGGGAGGTGTCCCTGCCCATGGCAGGGGGGTTGGAACGAGAGGATCTTTACGATCCCTTCCAACCCAACCCATCCTATGATTCCATCATTCCCCAGTATCAACTCACTCTGCCTTTGAGAGCCAGAAGACAACCTGCAACAAGCACAAAAGCTTCTTCATCAGAACTCAACCCAGCTGCCTGCTCTGATCTTTGCACTGTCAGCTGCCCATAAAACTTCCCAGTGCAGAAAGATGTGAAGAAACGTGTGGAAGAGAACGAGTCTCACCCATCACCTCCTTGATCCTAAGAGACGGAGCACCCGGAGCACCTGCATCCCATTTGGAGCAGGTCCATCTGCCCATCCACGTCCAGGGTGATGTTATAACAACAACTCCTTCCCCCATCTCTAATTCCTGTGATTTTTCTGAGCTGTCTAAAGTCCTTGGGAAAACACAGAGGGCACGGCCGTGACCGTGCTTCCGAAGGAATTTGGGGGATTATGTCAGACAGTCCCCAGCCAGCCGACATCAAAAGAGGTTGGGTTGCAGCTTTTAATAAAGCTTAAGTGATGGTGACGGGAGTTCATTCACTATTCCGGAGCTGACAGGAGGGATTGGAGGAAATACCCAATTACAGGAGGGCCCAGGACAACGGCTGCTGTGGATTATTTCTAGGGGAGCATCAGGCAAATAATAAATCGAAAGGGAATTAAAGATGGGGCTGGGGAGGGAAATCAAGAGCTGGACGTGGTGGTGATGCCGACAATTGCAGGCTATCCAGGGATGCTCTGGTTACATGAGGAGAGGAGGTTGGAAGGCAGATCATGACACGTCACATGGAGGCATCTAGGGGGGGTTTGACACCTCCTACTGCAGGGACAGGCAGAGGGTAGGTCAAAAAAGGGCTATTTCAACAGCTACTGCACAAACCCGGGGAGAGTTTAAGTCACTTTGACATCTCCTAAATCCAAGAGGTCAACAGTGCAGCAGAAAAATGGTGGCAATTTGAACCTTCATGGCATTTGGGAGGAAAGGGACCATTTATTTTATTTATTTTATTTTGTCAGACTTATGGGGCACCAGCAGAGAAGGACTTGGGGGTAAAACGGGACCTGAGGTGGCCCCAATGTCCTGCTGGGCTGATCCTCGGCAGCGTGGGCAGCAGGGCAGGGAGGGGATTTCCCCTTTTATTTTCATTATATTATTATTAATTATTATTATTATTATTATCTTCTTTCTTGTGTTTTTTTTTCCTGTCATTTTCATTATATTATTATTTTTTTTTATTATTATTATTATCTTCTTTCTTGTGGTTTTTTTTCTGTTATTTTCATCATATTATTATTATTTATTATTATTATTTNGAGCTCCAGAGAAGTCCTGGGCAATGATGTCCAGGCACATAATAAACAATCTTTGCCTTCAACAAGGTGGTTTCCAAGCTGTGGCTGGAAGATACCTGGAAATCCTTGGAGTTCTCCAAAGGTGCATGTCCCAGATAACCAAGAAAGCTTCAGAGCACATGGTGGGGGTGGCACATCCCTTGGAAATAGTTATAAAAATTAAAAATAACCAACCAACATTGGCAACAACTCCTGTAGGAAAGAGCTGGAGTGATGCTCTGAGGAGCACCAAAATCCTGCCTCTGCCTTGACAGGGTTTCTCTGGGGCTTTCCTACAAGCAACCCTTTTATTATTTCTAATAAACTGGTTATACTCCTTTTTAATCCTTTATTCAGTGACAGCTTAGGGAGGATGGAATATAGGACCAGTAGAAGATGTGAATGGGTGAATATCTGACCAGCATGAATATCTGACCAGCAGAAGTGATGAACTTGTCATGGAGCATCACTCTCTTCCTCTTGCCCTGGTGCACATCTTCCAGTTGGCTTAAAAATTGTGAGTTTAGGAAAAAGGGAGAGAATTATGGATTGGTTTTATTGCCTCTCTGGCTTTTGAGAGCCAAGTATTTTCTACCAGGAGACAGGAGAGATACTCCTGGTTTGAAAAGAAAACTGAGACCTTTTGGAGTGGGTTCAGAAGATGACTGGAGGGCTGGAACACCTCTACTTTGAGGACAGGCTGAGAGAGTTGGGGTTGTTCAGCCTGGAGAAGAGAAGGCTCCAGGGAGACCTTCTGGTGGCCTTTCAGTATCTGAAGGAGGCTACAAGAAAGCTGGGGAGGGATTTTACAAGGGCTTGTAGTCATAGGATGAGGGGTGATGGGTTCAAACTGGAAGAGGGGAGATTTAGATTAGATAGTAGGAGGAAGTTCTTCATTCAGAGGGTGGTGAGACACAGGTTGCCCAGGGCAGTTGTGGATGCTCCATCCCTGGAAGTGCTCAAGGGCGGGTTGGATGGGGCTGTGAGCAACCTGCTCTAGTGGGAGGTGTCCCTGCCCATGGCAGGGGGGTTGGAACGAGAGGATCTTTACGATCCCTTCCAACCCAACCCATCCTATGATTCCATCATTCCCCAGTATCAACTCACTCTGCCTTTGAGAGCCAGAAGACAACCTGCAACAAGCACAAAAGCTTCTTCATCAGAACTCAACCCAGCTGCCTGCTCTGATCTTTGCACTGTCAGCTGCCCATAAAACTTCCCAGTGCAGAAAGATGTGAAGAAACGTGTGGAAGAGAACGAGTCTCACCCATCACCTCCTTGATCCTAAGAGACGGAGCACCCGGAGCACCTGCATCCCATTTGGAGCAGGTCCATCTGCCCATCCACGTCCAGGGTGATGTTATAACAACAACTCCTTCCCCCATCTCTAATTCCTGTGATTTTTCTGAGCTGTCTAAAGTCCTTGGGAAAACACAGAGGGCACGGCCGTGACCGTGCTTCCGAAGGAATTTGGGGGATTATGTCAGACAGTCCCCAGCCAGCCGACATCAAAAGAGGTTGGGTTGCAGCTTTTAATAAAGCTTAAGTGATGGTGACGGGAGTTCATTCACTATTCCGGAGCTGACAGGAGGGATTGGAGGAAATACCCAATTACAGGAGGGCCCAGGACAACGGCTGCTGTGGATTATTTCTAGGGGAGCATCAGGCAAATAATAAATCGAAAGGGAATTAAAGATGGGGCTGGGGAGGGAAATCAAGAGCTGGACGTGGTGGTGATGCCGACAATTGCAGGCTATCCAGGGATGCTCTGGTTACATGAGGAGAGGAGGTTGGAAGGCAGATCATGACACGTCACATGGAGGCATCTAGGGGGGGTTTGACACCTCCTACTGCAGGGACAGGCAGAGGGTAGGTCAAAAAAGGGCTATTTCAACAGCTACTGCACAAACCCGGGGAGAGTTTAAGTCACTTTGACATCTCCTAAATCCAAGAGGTCAACAGTGCAGCAGAAAAATGGTGGCAATTTGAACCTTCATGGCATTTGGGAGGAAAGGGACCATTTATTTTATTTATTTTATTTTGTCAGACTTATGGGGCACCAGCAGAGAAGGACTTGGGGGTAAAACGGGACCTGAGGTGGCCCCAATGTCCTGCTGGGCTGATCCTCGGCAGCGTGGGCAGCAGGGCAGGGAGGGGATTTCCCCTTTTATTTTCATTNTACTTATTATCTTCTTTCTTGTTTTTTTTTCTCTCATTTTCATTATATTATTATCACTTATTATCTTTCTTTTTTTCTCTGTTATTTTCATTATATTAATAGTATTTTCTTGGTTTTTTATCTCTGTTATTTTCATTATATTATTATTAGTTGTTATTAGTTATTATTATTAGTTGTTATTATTATTATTTTCAATGGTTAAACTGTTCTTATCTCACTTCTACCCTTCTAATTCTCCTCCTCCATCCCCATCTCCTCCCTCAGCTGCTGTGTGGGACTCAGTTGCTGGCTTGGCTTAAACCACCTCACCTGGGAACATTGTGTGTCCAATGGATTCTTCCCCCCCAGAATAACCATCAAATTAAGGCTCAAGTGGCAAAATCCACAGGGAAGAGGTTTTGAGAAGGCGTTTGACAGATTTCCCTACGATTCACTTGGGGACACCCTGAAGCTTTGGGGTATTCCAAGGAAAATAATCAATGTCCTCATGGCATTTTTGGGGTCAGGGGTCAAGAGAGTCAGTCCTGAGCCTGTGTTCAGGCAGATATGGATGTGTGATAAGGGTTAATTACATCACCTCTCCTGTTTGGTGCCTCCTCTGGCTTCTCCAAGGAGAAGCAGAGACAGTTCTGGGGGAGATGACCCAAATATGTCATTTTTGTTGATGGCAGCTCTTCTGAGCAAAGCATCATCCAGCATCACCAAATCCAAGAGCCGGTGATGAAAAGAAGAAGAGAATGAGATTCCCAGCTCAGAGATGGTCTTTTAGGGGGTGAAAGGTTAGCACAGGTGACCCTATCCCTGTGCCTTGGCAGAGTCATCGATGGGTGAGGGAATCCAACAAGAAATAATATCATGAATTGGCAGATTCTTCATGTTCTGGGGCTGATGTTCAGGAGCTGGGATCACTGAAAAACCTACAACCACCAGATCAAACCCTGGGCTCTCCAGCTCGGTTCTTTCCACCTTTACACACAGATGTGAGAGCTGGAAAGCCACCAAAGGTCTAAACAAGATATCTCCATGCTTTGGGAAGCAAAACACAACAAGCCCCTGAGGACTACATGGAATGAGCTTGTAAGAAATCCTGGGATTCCTCAGGCTTCCGACAGCCCCTTATCTCCATCAGGATGTCTTGGAGCTATGTGAAGAATGCAAAGCCAGAGCATCTGCCTCAGCAGGTGGGACAATGAGCAGCAGGAGAAACACATGAAAGGAGTTGGCTGCAAGAATAGAAATATCATGACCCAGGCAACTGGGGGGAAGTGACAAGGAGGACGTGCAGAGATCAACAGAGGGTAGGGAAGGATGGAGAAGCTGTTTTGAGCTTTAAAGTGTCGTCTATACTAAGAAAAAAATGTGGTCAAGAGCCAGACTTGAGCAGTGGTCAATGAGATTATAGAATAAAGAATGTTGGAGAGGACCTCTGAAGCTCCTCTCTGATCTCTTGGTCAAAGCAAGGTCAACTTAGGATGGACATTTCACAAACTCTCTGGATCCCAGTCACCACAGACTCACACAGATCATAGTAGGGGTTGGAAGGGACCTCTGGAGATGCTCTGGTGCAACCCCCCTGCTCCAGCAGCTCCCCCAGAGCAGCTCCCCCAGCATTGTCTCCAGCCACCTTTGGAATCTCTGCAGACAAGGAGACTCCACAACCTCTCTGGGCAGCCTGGGCCAGGCTCCAACACCCTCACAACAAACAACCACCTCCTCCTGCTCACATGCAACCTCCTGGGGTCCACTTGGTGCCCGCTGCCCCTTGGCCTGGCCCTGGGCACCACTGACCAGAGTCTGGCCCCAGCCTCTTGCCCCCACCCTTTAGCTCTTGAGCAGCATTGAGCAGATCCCCTCTGAGGCTTCTCTTGTGCAGCTCAGCAGCCCCAGGGCTCTCAGCCTTTCCCAGGCACACAGATGCTCCAGGACCACCAGCACCTCCACAGCCTCCCCTGGACTCTCCCCAGTAGCTCCTTGTCTCTCTTGAGCTGTGGAGCCCAGAACTGGACCCAATACTCCAGAGGTGGCCTCACTAAGGCAGAATAAAGGAGGAGGAGAACCTCCCTCAACCTGCTGCCCACACTCCTCCTCATGCATCCCAGGACACCATTGGCTTTCTTGGCCACTTGCAGCCTATGACTTTTCCTCTCTATGGTGAGCAATGCCAGAGGACCCCTGAGAAGCTTGAAGGCTGCTTTAAAGTAGATGCTTCTGGAGTTCCTCCAGAGGAGGCAACACACTTCCATGTTCTGGAAGAGCTCTGAACTTTCAGGGTGACTTCTGAGCACAAGCAACGCACCCTATCAGCAGCCACATTCCTCAGGATCCAGCTAGGTGGGGAAGCGTGCAGAAACAAGGATTTAACAGAAAAAACACCCAAGAGTGTGGGGGAAAAAGGAAGGAGCTGTCAGCCAAACCTGAGGAGCAGCATCCAGTCCTCCAGCCCCAGCAGCTGAACCTGCAGCAGTCACCAGCTGGTGTGGATTGGAAGAGCTCAGTGATATCAGTCAGCTGAGCTGGGTGGAGGGGAGAAGTGTGTGGAGAGCTCAGACTCTGTGCTGGGGGTAAGTGCAGCTGATGCTGGAGGCTAGGGAAGGGCTTGGCAAGCGTGGCTCCTTCTCCTCCTCTCCTGCTGTTGGGGGGAAGCCAAGGTTGTTGAGCAGGGGCTGAGCATACCCACCTCCAGCATCGCTAGAGCATGAGGGAGGAGGGGGAGCAGATGGGGAAGGCAGAAAAGAGGCAAAGGAAACCCAGAATTTTATATTTTTTTAAATAAAAAAACCCCTGTGAGATGTGGAAGGGGGAGGAAGGAAGAAAGAGGAAAAATATGAAGCAAGAAAAAGGAGTTATGGAGAGTAAAACCAGGATAGTAGCTGGTATGGGGGAGTCTTGAGGCTTCAAAATAGGGTGAAGAACATGTGGAAGAAAGAGAAGGAGAATGGAGTGAGGGATGACAGGGAGGAGGAGAGTGGCCACATCTTCCCCAGGTTGGGGGAGGAGAGAATTATAGGATGATCAGAGGCTGGAGCACCTCTCCTATGAGGACAGGCTGAAAGAGTTGGGGTTGTTCAGGCTGGAGAAGAGAAGGCTCCCAGGGGACCTTCTGGTGGCCTTCCAGGATCTGAAGGGGGCTACAAGAAAGCTGGGGAGGGACTTTTGAGGATGTCGGGTAAGACTAGGATCAAAACTAGAGGTGAGGAGATTGAGATGAGACATTAGGAAGAAGTTGTTGCCCAGGAGGGTGGGGAGACACTGGCCCAGGTTGCCCAGAGAGGTGCTGGAAGCCCCATCCCTGGAGATGTTGAAGGCCAGGCTGGCTGGGGCTCTGAATAACCTGATCTAGTGGGAGGTGAGAGGATTGGAACTGGATGATCTTTGAGGTCCCTTCCAACCCTGACAATTCTATGATTAATTATAGAAAGGTTTGGGTTGGAAGCTCACCTAGTCCAACCCCCCTCCAAGAAGCAGGAACACCTCTACCTAGGTCAGGTTACTCAGAGAGGGGGGGAACTTTGAGTTTTCCTTCCAAAAGCCCCTTTACTGAGCTAATGATCCCCAGGCAGAGCTCGGTGGAGTCATTTATCCACGTCCCCCAACCCCTCCCTTGCCCGCCCATCCACGTGCGAGTTGTTTGGACAAAAAACAAAGGCAAAAGTCTTGGTGACCCCCTCGCTGGCCTCCCCACACGTGTGCAGGCACACGTTTAATTCCTCCCCAAACAACCCAGGGGCTGTTGGGCGGGAGCGTGTCCTTTGGCTGCCCTGGTGTAACCCCCAGAAGCAGCGGAATTAAGCCCTTCTCTCTAAATATTTTGGAATGATTCGCTCCACTGGAAAGTGAAATCTTGGAGAGAAAAAAACCTGCTCCATGCACGGGCCTCCCCTGAAGCCCCAAACCCCACTAGAACCTTCACCTCCCCTGGGACCTGGTGGTTGAGAGCAAAAAAACCTCCTCCTGGGCTCCCTTCCAGCCTTAAAAATATATTATTTATAGTCCACAAATAGCCAAGGGGAGCTTTTGTTTGTTCTTTCCATCTGGCCACTGAAGTCCAGCCTGCAGAGGGATGCTCAGGGCATCAAAGGTGGTGGCCATCGATGGGAAGAGCAAGGCAAGAGGAGCTTCTTTGTTGTGTTGGACTCAACACTTCGAGTGGTGGAGTCACCAGCCCTGGAGGGGCTCAAAAAATGAGATATGGCACTTTGAGACATGGTCTAGGGGTCAGGGAGATGTTGGGCTGATCCTAGAGGTCTTCTCCAACCTAAATGTGGCCACAGAGATGGAGGAACTGCTTTCAAACAGGCCAACCCAGTCACTGTTCATCCCATCCATGTGGAAAAGGACTTTTCTTGGACCTTTTCTTTTTCCCAGGAGCTGGGTCAAAGGATGTTTTTTTCAGAAAGCTACAGAATCATTTAGATTGGAAAGGACCTCCAGGATCATCAAGTCCAACCTTTGTCACCCTCTTAATTTAGCCAAAAATTGTTGCTCCTGTGTGAAAACTGCCTTTGATCTCCCAAAATACCTTCCCTAGATGTACCTCCAAAGTTTGCTGCCCTTTGGCCACGTTCTCTGCTCTTCCCTGACCTCTCCTTCTGCACCTGCATCTGCTGAAGACTTGGCTTGGTGGCTTCTTCACCAGAACGTGAAGGTTTGTTAGATGCATCCTGGCCTTGGGCTTATCTTGTAGCTCTTGAAGAGAGAAGAGCTTTGAAAGTTTGGATAGAGGATTCAGGTAGTGGTAGGACTGAGGGGAATGGGTCCAAACTAGAGGTGGGGAGATTGAGATGAGACGTTAGGAAGAAGTTCTTGCCCAGGAGGGTGGGGAGACACTGGCCCAGGTTGCCCAGAGAGGTGCTGGAAGCCCCATCCCTGGAGGTGTTGAAGGCCAGGCTGGCTGGGGCTGTGAGCAACTGATGTAGTGGGAGGTGGGTGGAACTGGATGATCTTCAAGGTCCCTTCCAACCCTGACAGTTCTATGATTCTATGACCACATCCTCTTGAGTTGTGCCTCAGCTACGTTCACTCTGGCCCCAGCTGCTGTGAACTCACCTTCCTCTTTTCTTTGAATAGAGGGAATTAGCATCATGTTGGACAACCTCTTCTCCCCCATCCCAGCCTCCAAATCCCTTGGGAGAACATGAACACATCAACACCTACCACTGACTCACAGGG
>VYZX01021939.1:136084-152141 GCA_013401335.1 Brachypteracias leptosomus
AGCTGCAAACTTGTGTCCTTTGTAGGCCATGCTGTGGTGGAGCACACCGACCACATGGCCTGTTTTGTAACTGCTGATGAAGTGCAGTGGAGCTCACAGGCTTGGGCACTGCACTACAAGCAGCCAAGGCTCTCCCATTGTTTGTGGAGCCCCTGGAGCAGTTGTTGGTAGGGCAATGGCCAAGCATGGGCCAGGAGTCAGCTCAAACCAGCTCCAGCAGCCACTTTGGATGGAGCCACGCTGGTTATTGGCAGTGCAATCATAGGGGTGTAGCCCATCATGTGTTCTTGGCCTTCATGCCTTGGGAATGCTCTGCTGACCAAGGAAAAGGGGTAGACTCTCTATTTCAAGACCTCCTTTGAAGCTGCCAGGCTCTTCTCGGTCTAGCTTGGGCTTTCTTTAGGTCATGAGGTTCATCTGGTGGGGACAAGAAGGAGTTTTCCCCAACGTTTTAAGAATAAGACACCTTTGAAAGCACCTTTGTTCATCTGGAGAACAATCATCATGAATTAAAAATGTAGCAGTGATCCTGGGCTGTTTCCACATGAGGGATCTGCAGTAGAGAGAGGGTAATATCCATGCTGCTGCACAAGGTAGGGGTGAAGATCCTCCAGTGAGGTCATCATGGTTCTGTGCTGCAGAGGTCTGGTGAGTTCTATCATAGGATCATGGAATCACAGGATGGTTTGGGTTGGAAAGGACCTTTAAAGGTCATCTAGTTCCAACCTACCTGCAGGGAACAGGGACATCTGCAACTAGAGCAGGTTGCTCAGAGCCCCAAACAACCTCCCCTGCAATGGTGCCAGGGATGGGGCAGCCTCCACCTCTCTGGCCAACCTGGCACAGGCTCTCACCACCCTCAGCAACAACAATTTCTTCCTTCTCTCTGGTCTAAATCTCCCTCTTTCAGTTTCAAACCATCTCCCCTTGTCCTGTCCCAACAGGCCCTGCTCAAAAGATCATCCTCATCTTTCTGCCAGGCCCCTTGAAGTCCTGCAAGGCCCCCAGAAGGTCTCCCTGGAGCCTTCTCTTCTGCAAAACGATGGAATCCAAAGGAAGTCGCCCCAAAATTGAGGTGTTAGGATGCTGGGAAAAGGCTCATGGGTATTGCCACAGCTGGAGAAAAAGGGTTTCTGCTCCAGCCTGGCAGAACAGAAGCTGATGATGGCCAAATGTCTCTTTGTAAGTTAAGTTAAGGGGTAAAGAGCAAGGCAGGAGAAGACCTGTCTATGCTGAAGGAGATGTTGTGCCTAAGAGCAGATGGGACTTGAGTCAACGTGAGTCAACACGGGCTGGAAGGGAGCAGCAGCAAGAGTCCACAATGACCTTGGTGTGGAGAAGAAAGAGGATGAGTAGATTGAGATGAGACCTTAGGAAGAAGTTGTTGCCCAGGAGGGTGGGGAGACACTGGCCCAGGTTGCCCAGAGAGGTGCTGGAAACCCCATCCCTGGACATTTGGAAGGCCAGGCTGGCTGGGGCTAAAAGCTAAAGCCAGTCAGAGCCTTTTCATTAATCAATAGAGCTTCTAATTGGCCACTTCTAAGAAAAAAATATTCCATTTGTCCACCCTGGCTGAAAATATGGGGAGATTTCCTTTAAAAGAAGCAATATGAGATTTTTATCTAACATTGTTCTCTCCTTCCTTTCTCCACCTCCTCCTACTACGCTGAAAAATATTTTACTTGGAGTCACATTTTTTTCTGCAGCTTCATCTTTTTTTTTTCTATTTGGTCCCAAAAGTGAAAGAGATCAATTAAATCTTGAAACACTAGTAATGATAATAATAATAAAATAACCCTTCCAGAGTGTTTTCAGAGGGCAGGAACAACTTCCCAGCCAAGAGAAAGACCAAGATTTGTGATGCAGCACGTGCTGCCTGGAAATTCACCTTGATACAGGAATTTTGTGCTGACCCCCCCTCCTGTGATGACCCCACAGGCTGCTGAAGGGCTGAAGGGAGTGGGAAAATTATATTAAAATGATGGCCCTGAATTTAGAGACATCTCCCCAAGCTTCACCTTTGCTAGATGCAGAGTGAAGCTGCTCACGGGGGTGTTGGTGGGGTCAGGACAACGTGGGTAAAAGGCTTTGACCACGAATAAGTGCTTGCTACTATTAGATAAACATTCTGAAATGTTCATTCATCCAAACATCTGCACTGGTGCTGAGGAAATGCCTTTGAACTGAATAGTTCTTGGCCATTCAATGGGACAATCGTTGCCCTGCTCAATGACCTCTTGTTGCCCCCAAGGCCTGCAAAGGAGCACTCATGGAAGCCCAGCTCTTCAGAGGGGACCCCATCATTGAGTGCCAAGGTGGAAGGGACCTCAGGGATCATCTAGTCCCACCTTTCAAGGTGAAAAAATGTAGTTGAAACCTAAAACTGTCCAATGTAGGGGAGTCCCCCATCCTTGGGAGACTCTTCCAGTGTTGAATTGTTCTCATTGTGAAGAAGTTTCTTCTGGAACCTCCCCAGGAGTAACTTGCACCCATTCCCCCTTGTAAAAGGGTCTCCTTCCTCTTGGTAGCCACTCAAGTGATGAGGTCTCCCCTATAAGGACTGGGATTTATTCCCCTGGGGCTCAGACCCTGTGTCCTTCAGGGAGAAGGAAACTGAGGCACCTTGACACAGCCAAGGATCAAGCCACGTTCTCCCCCCAACCCTGTCACTCCAACTGCTTGAGGTGGCATCTCCAAGCAGCTTATCTGGTGGTTAAAAATCAAAACTTTTCCTTGGCTGCCATGTGGCCGGTGGCTCCTCTCCAGGGCTGGAGTTGAATTGAAAAGCTCCTTAAAGCAATGAAATAAATACGTGTATAAAGTAACTCCTCAGAGCCCTTTTCCCCACTACCCTCCAGATGCCCCCGATGAGTGGAAGTTTGGCAGCTCCCCCCCTGGAGGTTGTTGCCCACGTGAGTTTCCCTTTGTTTGGGTTATTCTGACGATTCGTTGACTTTTCCTCCTGGATTTCTTCCTGGTGGGAGCATGTCTCATTTCCTGAGCTGCTCTCCTGACCTCAGCCAGGGACATGGTGCCCTTCCCCTCCCTCCAGCAGGGTAGAAGAGTTCATTGGGGGGAAGAAAAAAAAGATGCTGATCTGCTTTTGGGTGCTCTTAACTGTGATGAGCAGAGCTCTGCAAATAATCTCCTAGTTTTAAGGTGATCTAGAAGATTTCAGGCAAACCTGGAATGTGGCATCTCCTGAAGGGATCACAATATTTTCAGAGTAATAAACCACATGAGTTACCTTGTGCTGTAGGTCTCCAAGAGGGTTGGTTGGGTTGGCTCAGGAGCTGGGACAAAAAAGCTCTTGACAGCTCCAGTAAAGCAGGAGAAAACAGTGATTTCTAGGAAGATCTTCCAGGGATGCTTGGAGGTGGGGTTGAGATTGGAGGGAGGGATGAGGAGAGGAGTAGATCTCTGGTTTTCAACCTGTGGACCACACACACCTGGTGGTTTATTTCTGAGAAGGTTGTGGAGCAGATTTTGGTCTGGGAGAGACAAGTTTGTCTGGTGAACAAAGGTCTTCTGCTCCTGTAGGGAGTCACAGCTCCAGTGGTCACACCTCCAGTGGTCACACCTCCACTGGAACAGCTTCAGGGACCTGCAAGGTGGAAAAAAAGATATGAAAGCCCTGGAAAAGGCAACCTCAGCTGGTCTTATTAGCCCTGGGCTTCCATTGTGCTTCACCTACCACAAACCTCATTGAGATGCTTCAGGGGCTAAAGATAGAATCATAGAATCATCAGGGTTGGAAGGGACCTTAAAGCTCATCCCGTTCCCACCCCCCTGCCATGGGCAGGGACACCTCCCACTACATCAGTTGCTCACAGCCCCAGCCAGCCTGGCCTTCCAAATGTCCAGGGATGGGGCTTCCAGCACCTCTCTGGCCAACCTGGGCCAGTGTCTCCCCACCCTCCTGGGCAACAACTTCTTCCTAATGTCTCATCTCAATCTCCCCACCTCTACTTTTGACCCATTCCCCCCAGTCCTACCACTACCCAACAGCCTCAAAAGTCCCTCCCCAGCTTTCTTGCAGCCCCCTTCAGATCCTGGAAGGCCACAAGAAGGTCCCCTGGGAGCCTTCATAGCAGAGCCCAGAAGTCCTGGGGCAGTGGAAGGACCTCCCAGTGCTCCCCCCCAGGTTGGTGAAGTGCTGCTGGGAACTTCTGACTCCCTGCAGTAGAGGGCAGCAATGACACACACACAATAGCCACTTAATTACAGCTGGATTTGGGAAAAAAAAAACCCTTTATGTGCAAAGTGCCTAAAACCAAAAGTGAAATAAATTAAGAAACCCAACAAAATGAACGAAAAGTATAAAAAAACCCAAGTTCCACTATAATAATATCTAAGATCAGGGTTTTTCTTTATTTTTTTGCAGGGACTGATTTTATCGACATCCAAACTGGTGGGAGGAGAGCAAGGAGGGAAACTGGGAGGAAAGGGGATGTGGCACCAGAGTGGTTGCAAGGGAGCAAGTCCCCACAGCCCTGGATTGCAGCAGGAATCCTGGTGACCTTCTTGCTTCCCTGGAGGGCTTAGAAATGAGATCCAGACCTGAGAAAGATTCCCTGGCTTGGATGGAACCAGAGCTCAACCAGCTCCTTGCCACCGAGGCTTTGGAGGAGCTGGATTCTATTTAGGCTTTTCCATCCCCCTTCTCCTGGCAAAGCTGTGGTCTCCAGAAAGGAGGAATCCAGCCCAAAGCTGCCACAGATCCTACAGCTACTCATGGAATTTTTTTGGTTGGAAGAGACCTTTAAGACCAATGGGTCCAACCATTCCCCCATCCCTGCCAGGGCACCCTCAGCACCACATCTCCACAGCTTGGAAACCCTTCCAGGGATGGGGCCTCCACCCCCTCTCTGGGCAGCCCATTCCACTGATCCATCACCCTCATGTTAAAGAACTTGTTTCTAATCTCCAGCCTAAATCTCTCCTTTCCCAGCTTCAAACCATCACTCCTGGTCCTATCATTACAAACCCTTTTGAATAGATCTTCAAGAGTTTCCACCATCTCCTCAGTTCCATAAGCAGAGCACCACAATTCCATTTGAAACCAAGAACTCAACCTCACCATGAGGAGAGCTGGCCCCTAAACCATAAATGTATTCATAAAGGTATGATGACCTTCATAAAGGTTTCAAGACAACCTGACTTAGGCTGGGACTATGAAGAAGTCCTTCCTAAGAGGACAGACTGAGAGAGTTGGGGTTGTTCAGGCTGGAGAAGAGAAGGCTCCCAGGGGACCTTCTGGTGGCCTTCCAGGATCTGAAGGGGGCTACAAGAAAGCTGGGGAGGGACTTTTGAGGCTGTTGGGTAGTGGCAGGACTGGGGGGAATGGGTCAGAACTAGAGGTGGGGAGATTGAGATGAGATGTTAGGACGAAGTTCTTCCCAGGAGGGTGGGGAGACACTGGCCCAGGTTGCCCAGGGAAGTTGTGGATGCTCCATCCCTGGAGGTGTTCAAGACCAGGTTGGATGGGGCTTGGAGCAACCTGGGCTAGTGGGAGGTGTCCCTGCCCATGGCAGTGGGTTGGAACTGGATGATCTTTCAGATCCCTTCCAACCCTGACAATTCTATGATTCTATGATAATTTGAGGTCTATCAGAGCTGCTTCTCCACATCCATGTTTCATTGCATTGTCACCACGCTCTGGACCCCTCTCCAGATGAATGCACGTTCTCCAGCTTTGATTTCCTCTCTGCTGCTTTTGTGGCTTCTTAGTTCAACAGCGCAAGGAAAAAGAAACCAAATTAACTTTAAGGAGCTCAGAGCTCTGCAAGGGATGGGGTGGGGGGGGAGATGTTGGCTCCCAGTCCCATCTGGACAGGCGCCGTTGATTCATGCATATGAAGAAGGAGGTGACAATCCTTCATTTCAGAAGCCCAGGTCCATGCTCCTGTTCTCCCACTGCCTCCCCCCCCTAGAATAATAATAATAATACATGATTGAGGGAATCATATTCTCAGAGAAGAGGGTCGGAAATGGTTCAAATAAAACAAGAGCTTTCTATTCTTAACCCTCATTATGGGTCGGAATTTTCCCACAGTGAGCAGAGAAAATAGCTCCAGTAGGATCCAGTTTTGGAGGGTGTCACCAGAGGCCATGGAGCCCAACAGGTTGGGTAAACCAGCATCTGCTCCTGACCACTCATGATCACAGAATCATAGAATGGGTTGGGTTGGAAGGGACCTCCAAAGGTCATCTAGTCCAACCCCCCTACAAGAAGCAGGAACAGCTCAAACAGGTTGCTCAGAGCCCCATCAAGCCTGGCCTTGAATGTCTCCAGGGATGGGGCCTCCACCACCTCTCTGGGCAACTATTCCAGTGATCAACCACCCTCAGATTAAAGAACTTTTTCTTTCTTCTGGGACAACTCCCAGCTCCTGGACCTTTGAAGGTGCCTTCAAAGCAGATGGCAGCTCTTTTGAGCATGTCCCAGCAATGTTCCTCTGCAGTTTGAAGTGCATGAGGACACAGCTGAAAGTGAGGTTGTCCTGAGGTGACTCCCTCTCCCTTTCCTCCACCTGTAAGGGCATCAATGTTGAGTGGACCTCTCCTGAGCAACATGACTTAGCTGGGCTTAGTGGAAGTAGATGTTGATTCATAGAATCATAGAATCGTCAGGGTTGGAAGGGACCTTCAAGATCATCTCGTTCCACCCCCCCTGCCATGGGCAGGGACACCTCCCACTAGACCAGGTTACTCAGAGCCCCATCCAACCTGGCCTTCCAAATGTCCAGGGATGGGGCTTCCAGCACCTCTCTGGGCAACCTGGGCCAGTGTCTCCCCACCCTCCTGGGCAACAACTTCTTCCTAACGTCTCATCTCAATCTCCCCACCTCTAGTTTGGACCCATTCCCCCCAGTCCTACCACTACCCAACAGCCTGAAAAGTCCCTCCCCAGCTTTCTTGTAGGTCCTTCAGATACTGGAAGGATACTGATTGATCCTTTCAGAGATGGATGGATGGATGGATGGATGGTTGGATGGATGGATGGATGGATGGACAGATGGATGGGTGGATGGAAGGATGGATGGATGGATGGATGGATGGATGGAAGGATGGAAGGAAGGATGGAAGGAAAGAGGCCCAAAGCAAGAAGAGGGAGACATTTCTGTGGGAGCCTCTTGTTCCAAGGTTGGCAGAGCTTCACTGAGCTCAGGACGGGAAGTGATGAATATTTCACTCAATGGAAACCACCCGGGGGATCTGAGCTGCCCCGAGTCTCTTTGCCATACCTCCTACCAGCCCTCCAGACATAACAGGAAAGGGAACGTTTAATGAATGTGCAAACCTACCTGCCTATAAATAATACAGAATAAACTCAGCATGGAGTGAAAAGGGGGCAAAGCAGGTTGAGAACGTTCCTGATCCCTGCCCAAAGCAATAAACCATCAGGGATTGTCTACTGGGGTGTTGTTTCCTCTCCTACCAGCTCTACCCCTTTGGTTCATGGTCATTCCTGGAGGTTGTGCAGAACACAAGCCTGGATCTGCCTGGAGGGTGGGTTGGGGACAAATAGAGTTCTTCTAGAAATGGTGTCACCTGGGGATCTTCATGATATATGGGGGAGGCAAATCCATTCCCAATATCTCCAACTGAGAGGAAAGGCAACCAGCTTGGGTGAAGGACAGAGAGGACACCCCAGCCTGGGGTGTCTGCCAGGAAAAGCAGGGATGCAACTTTAGGTCCAGGGCTTTTCCTGAAGCCAGGGAATGGCTTCAGACCTTTAAGATCCAAAGTCCAACCATTAACCCATCCCTGCCAGGGCACCCCTAGCCCATGGCCCTCAGCACCACATCTCCACACCTTGGAAACCCCTCCAGGGATGGGGACTCCACCACTGCCCTGCCCAGCCTGGCACAGCCCAAAACAGCCCTGACCAACAACAAACTGTTCCTCAGCTCCAAGGAATGACCAACCCAGAACTCCTCCACCCTCCCAGCACAGGCAGTTCTTGACCTCTCAGATGAGTTAACTGCCACAAGGTCTTGATGAATAGATGCTATAAAACGTTTCAGAGATGTTAAAGAACAGGAAAATGTGGAGCCCTCCTCACTACCAGATCTTTGTGACAGTTCCTACATGTTCTAGCATCTGAATCTCAGTGATGGCTCCCAGGGGACCTTCTTGTGGCCTTCCAGGATCTGAAGGGGCTACAAGAAAGCTGGGGAGGGACTTTTGAGGCTGTTGGGTAGTGGTAGGACTGGGGGGAATGGGTCAAAAGTAGAGGTGGGGAGATGGAGATGAGACGTTAGGAAGAAGTTGTTGCCCAGGAGGGTGGGGAGACACTGGCCCAGGTTGGCCAGAGAGGTGCTGGAAGCCCCATCCCTGGACATTTTGAAGGTCAGGCAGGGGGCTTGGAACTGGATGATCTTGAAGGTCCCTTCCAATCCTGATGATTCTATGATCTGCTTCTCTGCTGTTCTTTTAATGTTTTTTTTTCCCCTAAATTTGATGATGCTTCTTAGCAGAAGAAAATCATAGAATGGTTTGTGTTGGAAGGAGCCTTAATGATCATCTAGTTCTAGTTCTTCCACTAGACCAGGTTGCTCCAAGCTCCACCCAACCTGGCCTTGAACATCTCCAGGGATGGAGCATCCACAACCCCCTGGGCAACCTGTGCAGGTGTCTCACCACCCTCAGAGTGAAGAACTTCTTCCTAAGCCTCATGTTCCAGGCATGAAAAACGAAGGAGAACTTTGGATTGAGCCAACCTGTGTCCACCCAGAAGATCATGAGTGATCCACGTGCAGCAGGGACATGGTTCTGCTGAACCTGAAGCATCTCCTCACATCTTGCCTGGGTTGAGGTCCCTTGAACAGTTTATTTCATGAATTCTCTCAACTGGGCACATCTATTCAGAGACAAACCTCAATATATTGGAAGATTTGTATCCCTCAATATGTTCCCTAAATATTCCCTATTTAAAAGCATTTACTGATGTATTTTCAGATTAATTCCTGGTATTTGGGTCCCCGCCAGTATTAACACTGGGCTGCCTTCAACTTTAATAGTAGAATTATATTTTAAAATATATGTTCACTCAGGCTGATGTGATGGGTTTTTTTTTTTAACGTTGAGATTTCTCTACAATTGCTTCAAGAACGACCTTTTGACCAAGGAGAAAATGCTCAAATCATTTTTTCCTTTCATTTTTTGGGGCAAAACTTTATAACGTTTCAAAGAGAAAAATTAAAGAAAACCCCCCAACCTTTCAGTCTATATATTTTCCCTCGTTTTCAGCAAGAATTTTTAATTTGGATGTGTTGAAACGCCACATTCCTCACTCAAAAGGGTATTTTTTTAAGCACTTTTTTGATGTGTGACATAGCTGCTATTTTATGAGAAACCTGAAACATTTCGCTGGAAATTTTTACTGGAGAAAAATAAAAAAAAACAACCCCAAAGTTTGGGTTTTAAGCTCTTGTGCTCACAAGTATTGATGGTATTTTTCATTCATCCAGCTCTGGAGCTCCTGCTGAAAATGAAGAGTTTAGGGGCAAGGAGAATTAATTGAAAGCAATTCAAATAAAGGTTGGATGTTAGAAAAAAGTTCTTTAACATGAGGGTGATGGATCAGTGGAAGGGGCTGCCCAGAGAGGGGGTGGAGGCCCCATCCCTGGAGTCCTTCAAGGTCAGGCTTGCTGGGGCTCTGAGCAGCCTGCCCTAGGTAGAGATGTCCCTGCTGGTGTAGGGAGGTTGGACCAGATGCCCTCTGGAGGTCCCTTCCAGCCTCAAACATTCCATAAAGGCAGCAGAAAATTCCTTTTAATTATTTGCCTGCTTGAGAGAGTCCCTGTGAACATTTAGCTCCTCATATTTTCAGAGCAGGGTCTGAACATCATCCAGTTGCGTGGATAAGAAAAATATGACAAAAATATGACACATTCTCCTATGCATGAGAAGAATAAAGGTGGGGGAGATGTGCTCTCCTGTCAAAGGGCATCCCCTGCACAGCTTGGCTCAAATTCAGCCCCAGGACTGGGCTGACTGGTGAAGTCCCTCCTATCTCCTCCCCACAACCTGCTCTCCTCAGCCCCTTCCCATCACCGTGGTACCTGCCAGCCCAACCTGATGGGGATGAAGAGGAGGAGGTGTTGGAGACATCTCCCTGACGTGTCTTTACGGTGATACACGAGCTGGGCTGTGGTCACTGCAGTGCTGGGAGCACCATGATAGGAAGGGAGGAGTGTGTCCAGGAGAAGAGGCTGGTTGAGAAGCCCACAGGTCCACAATCTAGCAACACTCAGCCAAAAAGATGTGACCACACGGGGCGAGGTTTTCTCTCCCCCCTTCTCCTCATCACTGCTCACATTCCTAACCTACAAGGTCCTATTGTTTTCCAGCCCTTGATTTACTCCTCCTGAGGGTGCTGCTGGTGTCTGGAATGAGATGTCAAGAAAACGTGGCTTCTATTCTTACTGTCCCCCCCCCAATCCCCTCCTGCTCTCCAAAAGCATCTCTCCCCACCAGGTGCTTGTATTTCTACTCCCTGTCTTCTGGGCCCCCAAATACTCTTCTCAGACACCTGGTGGGTTTGGGGGCCTTTATCAAGGATGTTAAATTGGATGTTAGCAGAGATGTTCAATTTGATGGTAAAAGATTGGATGTTATAAGAGATGTTCAATTTGATGGTAATGGTGGAGGGTGATTTCAGAGGAAGAGATTTGTCCCTGCCCATTGCATGGGGGTTGGACTAGATGATCTTTAAAGGTTCCTTCCAACCCAAACCATTCTATGATTCCATGATTCTACTTTTCTATGATTCTATGTTTCTATGATTCCATGATTCCATGGTTCTATGATTCCATGGTTCTATCATTCTACAATTCTATGATTCTCTGGTTCTCTGATTTTGAGTGGGATGACAGAGAAAGGAAGGAACAGAAAGCCAGAGATGTTGTTTTATATTCTGAATGGCTCCAAACTAGAGGTGGGGAGATTGAGATGAGACGTTAGGAAGAAGTTGTTGCCCAGGAGGGTGGGGAGACACTGGCCCAGGTTGCCCAGAGAGGTGCTGGAAGCCCCATCCCTGGACATTTGGAAGGCCAGGCTGGCTGGGGCTCTGAATAACCTGCTCTAGTGGGAGGTGAGAGGATTGGAACTAGATGATCTTTGAGGTCCCTTCCAACCCTGACAATTCTATAATTCTATGAGCCTGTCCCACCCCAGTGGTCCCCACACCAGCTGCCTGGACCACCAGTAAGGACTTCTGTGGGTGTTGTAGCAGAAAGGTGTTCAAAGCCATCATCTCCATGGGTGTTTAAAGGTTCCCCTTTGTGGAGGAAAACAGGATCCTTCACCCAATGATTCCACCTTCCCAACCTCCTGCTTTCTCCAGAGCTGTTATTCTGCATTTCATCTGCAAAGCTCCTCAAGATTTAGCACCTGGTCGTCAGCCAAGCAACACTATCATCCCAAGAGCCTCTATTTATTTATCTTCCCATTTTATTTAGGCACGCTCCCTTTATTTGTTTGCTAAGGCATTAATAGATACATTAATGCTTCACCCATCAGTGATGGATGAAGCTTAAGGCCAGATGGGGTGACCTTATCTCCATGCAGATGATGCTGCATCTTCCCCAGATTTTTGCATTTTGGAAAGACACCAAACCTTAATGTAAAGAGAGCAGCTTATGGAGAAGGTGGAATATGTTTAATTTAAATGATTAATTATTCTCTCCGTGAAAAATCCTTCTTGGGTTCTGAACGTAGCTGGAGGAGGAGTATTTTTTATTTTAAATTCAATAAAAAACACCTACTGGTTGACTCACAACCTGGTGGAAGCAGAATCCTTCATTTTTATAGAGAAAATTCCTCTTTGTTGTTACTGGCAGGTTAAACACATCAAGTGGACACATTCTGGGAATATGCTTTTGATCAGGATAGTGATGATATAAGACAAACCTTCCTTACAGAGGAGCTGAGCTGGTTGGGACGTGTCTTTTATCCCCCCAGAATTTTAGTTTTCATCAAAATATTCAGTTCGTGTCAAAGCTTCAAGTGTTTGAGAGGTTTTGGTGGAAAAAAAAGGGAAAAATAAAACAAACCTTCCCCATTTTGGCAACAGGAAAATGTTAAGGGGAAGAAAACGAAAACTTTCAGTGATCTAAAAAAAAGTCAGATTTTTGCATCAATAATTTTTCAATGGGAACTTAAAAAACTGCCAAAATTTAATGTGTTGGTGGTGGAAATTTTTGCTGCGATTAGAATTGCTGCAGATGGGAGCAGATGGGTTCCCAGGTCATCTTTGGAGGTGGAATTGGCCACCCCCTGCCTGTATCATAGAATCATTTAGGTTGGAAAAGACCTCCAGGATCATCAAGTCCAACCTTTGTCCAACATCTCCCTGACCCCCAGACCATATCTCAAAGTGCCACATCTACCTGGTCTTTGGACAGGACAAGAGGTGGTGGCCTCAAGTTGCCCCAGGGGAGGTTTAGATTGGACATGGGGAAGAAGTTCTTGACTGAAAGGACTTAGAAAAGGAGAGGATAGAAAAGAGGAAGGAAAGAAGAAAGAGGAAAGAGGAAGGAAAGAAGAAAGAGGAAAGAGGAAGGAAAGAAGAAAGAGGAAAGAAAGAGGAAAGAGGAAAGAAAGAGGAAAGAGGAAGGAAAGAGGAAAGAGGAAGGAAAGAGGAAAGAGGAAAGAGGAAAGAGGAAAGAGGAAAGAGGAAAGAGGAAAGAGGAAAGAGGAAAGAGGAAAGAGGAAAGAGGAAAGAGAAAGGAGGAAAGGAGGAAAGGAGGAAAGGAGGAAAGGAGGAAGGAAACAAAACAGGCCTTTTTCTCTTTTTTTTTCCTTCCTGGATATTCTTCCATCCTTCTTAACCAACAATATTCCAATAAAGCCACTGCCAGTGGTTCTCACTTCTGCACCGTTGCAGCCAACCTTGTATCTCCTATTAATACCTTTGACAAATTCCATCTCAAAAGCAGTTCAACATTAATTTCTTTAGCTAGGGAAACATCTATTTCTCCTGGTTTCTAGAGGAATAAAGGATTCCTCTTCAAGCCTGGATTTTAGTTGCAGTAGGAGACAGGAGTAAGCATCACAGAGGTGCTGTCATCAAGTACTTGGTGGAAAACATCTCCAGGAACAGTGACCAAACTTCCCCTCTCCCTCCTAATCTCCTTGGGGATAAAAGGATGGAAAAAATCAGGCAATGGAACATTTCTGGCTTCATTCCTATAGTCTGGAAGAAATCCAGCTCGGAGAATGTGATACCCAGCATGGTAAAAACAGAAGGTGAGAGAAGGAAAAAAAGAAAGAATCAAGGCACTGCCTAATAAAAAAGAGCAGAAAAAGAGGAATATCAGGCAACCTGGCAGCACTTCAGCATAGTAGGCTCACAGAATATAGCAATAATCAACTAGAAGGAAGGAGTTTGGCACTGGAGGAGATGTAGCTGGATGGGGATGTGGTAAAACACTGAGAAAATTCATTTATGAGGGGCACAGGGGGTGATTTTCCTGAGGTCCCAATGTCAGAGGACTGCAGGTCAGGAGGTGGGAAGCAGGGTAAGTGAATAAAAACCCTCTGAGGAAGCTGAGGCTTTGAGGGAGAAGATAAGGGCAGCCAAAAAAATCTGGGAATTAAGGGATAAGCAGCATAAAAATGTGTTTTTCCTGCTGTACCAGGAGGGACAGGGCAACAAGTGGCTATAGCTGAAATACCACGTCCTTTTTAGAAGCTTCCATCAGCAAGGAATGGAAGCAAATAAGAACAAGAAGGAAAAAAAAAACCAACCAGAAGCAAAATATATTTGAACAATTGGGAGTCAACCTGTCAAAAGGAGAAAAGAAGGAGAGAAATAGGTGGGAAATTGGATAAGAAATAAACTGATATGAATCTGGGAATACTCTAGTTAGAATGAGGGAATTTTATCTACCACCTCAAGAGGTTGGGAGGAGAAGACCTGGAAAAATTAAAGGTTGTGCCAGAGCTTCAAAGAATCAAAAGAATTTTACCCCTGGTAATTATCATTCTGGAAATGTCACCTCGGACTCAAGTGTGATAATTAAATGAGTATGAAGGGAAATGAATTTGGGATTGAGCCTGCAAAGGGAGGCTGAGCATCAAGAAAACCTTCCTGGGAATAAGAGATGTTAAGCTATGGAAGAACCATCTTGGAAAGAAGGTGTGAGAGCTCCTTAGCTGTGGATATTTACACCAAGGTGGACAACAGGAGGGCAGGGAAGAGGCCTGGATGAGCAAGGAGCTCTGCAGAGCTGCTGGAGAGCAAAGATACATCTTGAGGAACACTTAGAACATAAGAACATTGCAAACTGAAGTGTTGATGTGTCTCTAGACCATCCAGACCTGCATTTTGAGGATATTTTAAATGATAACATCTATTCCACCACCAGGGCAGTGCTGGAAGCCCCATCCCTGGACATTTGGAAGGCCAGGCTGGCTGGGGCTGTGAGCAACTGATGGAGTGGGAGGTGTCCCTGCCCATGGCAGGGGGGTTGGAACCAGATGATCTTTGAGGTCCCTTCCAACCCTGATGATTCTCTGATTCTGTGGTCATGGGAGGGAAAATCTCAGAAGCAAGCAGAGCTACTGAGGAAAGGGGAGTTCTGGAAGACAGAGAGGGAGATGAAGGCTGGTCAGGGAGGAAGAAAAAACTGGTCCCTTATGGTCAGCACTCAGGCCACTCTACGCTCATATGGTGTCCAGGGTACAACCCTCACATGCCAGACCCCTGGATGCTCCTCCATAATCATAGAATCATCAGGGTTGGGAGGGACCTCAAAGACCATCTCATTCCACCCCCCTGCCATGGGCAGGGACACCTCCCACTCCATCAGTTGCTCACAGCCCCAGCCAGCCTGGCCGTCAAAATGTCCAGGGATGGGGCTTCCAGCACCTCTCTGGGCAACCTGGGCCAGTGTCTCCCCACCCTCCTGGGCAACAACTTCTTCTGAATGTCTCATCTCAGTCTCCCCACCTCTAGTTTTGAGCCATTCCCCCCAAGTCCCACCACTATCCAACAGCCTCAAAAGTCCCTCCCCAGCTTTCTTGTAGCCCTTTCAGATCCTGGAAGGCCACCAGAAGGTCCCCTGGGAGCCTTCTCTTCTCCAGCCTGAACAACCCCAACTCTCTCAGTCCATCCTCATAGGAGAGGCTCCAAAACATCATCAGGTAAAACGTGGGGCAGGTAGGACACAGTCAGCTCCAGCTGTGGGGAATTCAGCAGGTCAAAAAGCCAGGGGAGGGGGGGGGGACAAATTCCATCAAAGACAGACAAAAATCCTCCTTCTCCAAGAGGGAGCAGTGTTGTTGGAAGCTCTTCAGGCAGCCCTGGCAGCGAGCTTGGCTGGAGAAGCACATTCTCTTCCCATGGATGCATCACTCACAGCTTTCTGCCCATTCCTCAAGTTCCTTCTCCCTGCTAACCAGTGTCACTCCTGCCTTCTCCCAGCAGGTTCCTTCTCATCCAGCTCCCTGCAGCGGCCTGGCCTGGGGAAAGCAGGGGGAGGGCTCTGCTTGGAGGTGTTTTTTTAAGCATTGTTTAGAGTTTACTCCTCCTGAGCACTCGCGTGTGTTGTTTTTTGCAGCCCCCTCAATGCACAGCCAGGGAAGGCTCAGGCAAGGGCACCCCAGGACTCTGCAGCATGAGCCCAAAGCTGCAGGAGGTGGTTTTTGTTTGGAAAGGAAAACAGCCGTGTCAGGCTCTTCCACACCCCCCTCCCCAGCCTCAAAGTCCCCCCCACAGCCTGAGTCTTTCTTGGAGAGCAGTTTTGCACAGCCAAGCTAAGATTGGTCTCAAAGATGCCAAAGGAATTTGGTTGCTCAGCTCCCAAGGAAATGGTCTGAAATGAGGTGTCCACATACCCTTGGTGACTCTGAATATTTCCACTGAGAACGTTAATCAATAGACTCTTCTTCTTGCAGAACACCCAGGAAAGAACATTGTGGAGATAAGAGAGATTTAGATTGGATATTAATAAAAAGTTCTTTAATCTGAGGGTGATGGATCAGTGGAAGGGGCTGCCCAGAGAGGGGGTGGAGGCCCCATCCCTGGAGTCCTTCAAGGTGAGGC
>VYZX01021939.1:152294-176735 GCA_013401335.1 Brachypteracias leptosomus
TGGTCATGGGATGGTGGGTGGGGCCAGGACTATATCAGCCAGAACCTGCCCCACCTGTGTCTCTGTAGCTCCACCCTCCCCCAGGTGGTCATGGGATGGTGGGTGGGGCCAGGACTATATCAACCAGGAGCTGCTGAGTTGGCATTTCTTGTTGGATGTGGCTTCTGGTGGGGCTGGTTGCACCTTGCTGAGCTCTCTTGGTGGTGTCCTTCCATGGGAAGCTCCCCTGAGGAGCCATCTCTGTCCATTGGAGATGGTGGCACCACAGTTTAGAAGCTGGGCCAACAGGAACCTATAGCAGGATGGTTTGAAGAAGACTCCCAAGGGGCTGTTGGTGAGTTCAGAGTTGGCCTGTGTGAGCAGGGACTGATGGCAGCAGAAGATGAGGATGGTTGAACCAACACAACAGGTGTCCAGGTAATTACCATCAGCATTTTTTTACCAAAAGGAGATGAGGCACAGAAGGAAATTCAAGTTGCTGAAGCCATGCTAGAAGCATGTAGAATAATTAAAGGTTAAATTTGGATTGCTCAAGGCATCACTGTAACTTATTTCCCTCCCAAATCCTGGATTTTATGCCCTTGGTGGCCATAGAGCTATACTTGACAAAGAAGGGAATAGATCTATGGTCCTCCTTGTATGATCTCTTCTGGAGACCACGCTACTCATGTGAACACCAGCCCCAAAGAGACTTCTTCCTGGAAGCCACTGGTTTTAGTAGCTGTGGCCAAGTCTCCCTTGGAGCTCCAAGGCATGGAAGGAAGTCACTCTACACCCTTTGGCTGCCCCATGGTCCTTGATGATGAGGGATGTGATGGGCCCATATATAGACATTCACACGTTCAACGTTCACACCAATGGAGGAGGGAGCAAGAGGAGGGTCCCGAGATGAAATGAAGCACATAAAAAGTTGGATGAGCTCTCAGGAAAATATTCGTAAGCGAGGATGTGTTGGGCTGTGGAATGGGCTCCCAGGGGGAGTGGTGGAAGGGTGGAAGCCCCTTGACTTGAGGCATTTCAAAGTGGACAGGACAAAGCCCTTGGGAGGACCCAGTATGGAAAATCCTGCCGTGCTTGGGTCAGCGGATGGACCAAATGACCTAGTGCAGTAGGTCTTTTCCATCCCTGCTTCCAGGGAGTCTCTGAGAACCCTAAGTACTTAGTGGGAACCATGAAACCAAAGACCCGTGAATGCAGCTCACATACCAAGATGTTAATGTCATTGCCAGACCTTTGGTCCCTCTGGCAGAGCGAACCAATGGACCTGGGATTCCCTCCAGCATCTTCTTTGGTGGCTTGAAGAGCTTTAAATGTAAAGTCCTTATCCAGACATCCCTGTTCTTGTGCTGGGACAGATCAAACTGGGAAGTGTGATGAGAAATAGTAATGAAAACTTCATTAATTGTTCTGATCTGTTTAACACCTGAATGCAGAGCGGTCTCCATCCCCACCTTAGAGTCATAGAATGTTTGAGGCTGGAAGGGACCTCCAGAGCTCATCTGGTCCAACCTCCCTACACCAGCAGGGACATCTCTCCCTAGGGCAGGCTGCTCAGAGCCCCAGCAAGCCTGACCTTGAAGGACTCCAGGGATGGGGCCTCCACCCCCTCTCTGGGCAGCCCATTCCACTCATCTATCACCCTCAGGTTAAAGAACTTTTTTCTAATCTCCAGCCTAAATCTCCTTTCCCAGCTTCAAACCATCACTCCTGGTCCCATCACTACAAACCCTCTTGAATAGACCTTCCCCTGCCTTCCTGTAGCCCCTTCAGGTGGAGATAAGTCCATTTGGCTACTTGGCCATATTCACACAACAACAGCAGGACTTCAGTGCAATGGGTGTGAAAAATAAACTTATTTTACCTTTTCTCCTCCTATTCTTTTTTAGTGAAGACTTGGGCAAATTCCTCTAGAAATTGAAAAGTATTTAGTGGAGCAAAGGTGTGAAAATAGCTGAGGACTCAGGGCTGGAAAAGCAGCTTTTGTTTGTTGCTCTCCTGAGGAAACTCAAGTGCCTCAAGACTGAAATGACAAGTGGATCCAGCTTTGATTTTATATCCCATCCACATAATGATAATTCCAGCAGGCACCTTTATAACAGGCTCTGGAGCAAGTCTGATCTAGGATTAGAGGTTTTTAAGGGTTCTTGTTGTTTGTCTCTTGGGTCAATCTTATATCTTCAGAAGTTTCCCGTGATTGAGGTGCTGGAATTTGGGGGAGTCAAAGTGTGTAGAGAAAACTCTAATTTTCATGGGGAAGTGTCTGAGATGAACCCCTTAAATTGAAGGGAGCTGGGAATTTAAGTGAAAGCTCCCAAAAAACTTGGTAATTCCTCAATATCTTGGTCAGCTTGCCAAAAAACCTCTTCCTCAGAGTGGCAAAGAGCTCTGGGCACAGCCTGGCCACTTGAGTCGTCTTCTGCTGTTTCTACTCAGCTCTGAAGATGCATCAAGATCCACCGAGGAAGGACTCATGGCTCAGGCAGAAACGAGCCCTGGGCGTGTGGAAGAAATACTCATATAGAGAGTTTTAAACCACTCAGGATGGAATTTCATCACATGGTCCATGGAGGTTGAACCCAGGATTAGGAGGATTACACTTTGTAATGGAAAGATGAGGAAATATTTCAATGCTGCTAAGGAATAGGATATTCTGATGGAAAGAGGTGGGTGATCTGCATAGTTTCTTTTTATCCAGACCTGAATCATCCATAGGAAATATCTGTCCTCAGTCATAGGATGATAGAATCACCAGGGTTGGAAGGGACCTTCAAGATCATCCAGTTCCAACCCCCCTGCCATGGGCAGGGACACCTCCCACTACATCAGTTGCTCACAGCCCCAGCCAGCCTGGCCTTCAACATCTCCAGGGATGGGGCTTCCAGCACCTCTCTGGGCAACCTGGGCCAGTGTCTCCCCACCCTCCTGGGCAACAACTTCTTCCTAACATCTCATCTCAATCTCCCCACCTCTAGTTCTGACCCATTCCCCCCAGTCCTACCACTACCCAACAGCCTCAAAAGTCCCTCCCCAGCTTTCTTGTAGCCCCCTTCAGATCCTGGAAGGTCTATAGGTCCTATAGGAACTAACTGTCCCCAGCGCTAGTTTTGGACTGGCACCAATGGCAATGCTGTAGAGCATGAGACATCACCATCATCATCCTCCCTTGGAGGTTGTTGGCACTGCTCATGGATGGAGAAATCACAGAATACCACAACAATCACTCAGCTATCTGATTTTTCCTGCTTTTTCACACCAATCATATTGATATTCACTGTTATTACATGAGAATTGTCTTTGTGGCCCTCCCTGGACATCCTATGGGGAAGAAGTAGCTGGATTGAGCAGTTACATGTAACCTTAGAGCAGTCCCAAGGAGGTGAGGACCCCAAAGAGATGGAAAGTCCAAGCTAGGATGAGACTCACCCACTCCTTGAAAGATTTTACCTGACAACATAACAACCAGAGAGATCATCTCCTGCTCTTATTTCAGAGGAATTAAACAAAGGAGTATCAAATATTTTATGGTGGGAAACCTCTAGGCACAGAAGTTTCCCAGAAAACGGTGTCATACAAACTTCTTTTCTCTACTCGGGCTAAATTTTTCTTGCCAGAAGGAATTTGAGGGTCTTTCTTTTGGTAAAGACATAAACCCAAAGTCCCAGTGGCCACCCCCAGTTATGCAAGTTCTCTGGAATCTCTCTTTCCTTGAGTCAAAGGAGGTGTACAGTGGTTTTCAGGCGAATTTCTGATTCATATTCTGCCTACCCACACTGATATTTTACTGTAATTTTAACTGGACACGGTTCTTCTGTTGGACACGATCAACCTCTTCCGTTCCTGTGCTAAACTCAGGTTTGGTTATGGTTGCAACCTTGCCAGCTTGGAGGCAGCTGCATTTTAGGGTGGGTTCATTCAACCCTTAAGCTCAGCAGATCTATTGTAGGTTCAGAAATGATGGGATGGAAAACACCACGTGGAGGAAGCTTGTGGAGCTACCTCAGCACCAATCATCTCTGGAAAGACCTCTGCATCTTCCTCCTCTTCATGGGAGAAACCCCAAGGAGGCAACACTCATTTGTGTTTATACAATCATAGAATGTTTCGGGCTGGAAGGGACCTCTAGAGATCATCTGGTCCAACCTCCCTACATTAGACATTAAATCGGTGAAATTAGAAATTAAACTCATGACTTGACTGCCCCTTCCTTGAACTGTGAGCTGGCTCTAATGAGCTGAGGTTCCACAAGTGGGTTCAGCTGATGGTGAGGGATGAAAATCTAGAGGACAAACTCTGTTTTCTGGGAAATAAAGTTGATTTTGAAAGAGCCATTGGATGGGTTGGAGTGGGCAGGTGGAAGCTGTGAGTCAGAGAGGATCAGGGACGTGAAGACAAGGAGGAGGGAAGACTATCGTGCTCCAATGGGCTGTGTGCCAGTCCTGGACCTCCTCACATGGCTTTGGGCAAGTCAACTGGAGTCACAAGACTCAGCTGCTTGACCTTACGAGTAGGATCAAACTCGGTCACTACTGGAAACTCAGAGAAACTCTGGAGCTTGAGTTCCTCCTTTTAAACAGTGAAAAACTCTCCCAATTCCTTCCTTTTCCACCATCTCCTTGACATCTTTTATTTAACAGCAATGTCACGTTAGAGGTTCATTGAGCCTCAGGCTCCTTAGGAGAAACCAAACCCCTTGGAGCTCTCCTGAACCTGCCACAGGCTGGGTGTGATGACAGAAGCTGCCACCAGGTTGCTCAGCATGAAGGGGTTGGTGTGATGAAAGAAATGACAAACTAAGCAGGGATAGGCAGTGGTTTGTGTCAGGAGAGGGTGTTTCTTGCTAAGAAAAGTCCACAACTGTTCTCCAAGGCATGGTTGTGACCCTAGAGAAGTGGCAAGACAACAGCTGCCAGTTCCTGGCCTTATAGGAGAGCACATGGGGCAGACCACAGGTCTTTGTGGCCCTACAACATGGCTATGGGTTGGGGCGGAAGGGACCTCAAAGCTCATCCAGTTCCAACCCCCTTGCCATGGCAAGGACACCTCCCACTAGACCAGGTTGCTCAAGGACCTATCTAACCTGGCCTTGAACACCTCCAGGGATGGAGCATCTACAACTTCTCTGGGCAACCTGTGCCAGGGTCTCACCACCCTGAGAGTGAAGAATTTCCTTCTAATTTCTAATCTAAATCTACCCTCTTCCAGGTCCCCTCTGGAGCCTTCTCTTCTCCAGGCTGAACAAGCCCAACTCTCTCAGCCTGTCTTCACAGGAGAGGTTCTCCAGCCCTCTAATCCAATGATTATGCACATTCAATGACTCCAGGTGTGAAAGGCAGTCCCAGGGAGGTGAAGACACCCAACACAACGTTATCTTTGATCCCACCAAGGGCAGGATCAGGCCAGGTTTGCTCTTCCCTGCTCCTTCTTCTCTTACCCTCACCCTCTGCTAATCCACCAAAGGATAATCCCCTTGACATTGTCACCTCCCTGGTAGGTCACAACTGCTCCATTTTGAGGAGATCAGCAGAGATTACTCAAATTAACTCAAACCAGGACATCACTGTGCAGAGAACTTCCCCGTGGCTCAAAACTAGAGGTGGGGAGATTGAGATGAGACGTTAGGAAGAAGTAACTACTCAATCCAGCTACTTCTTCCCCATAGGATGTCCAGGGAGGGCCACAAAGACAATTCTCATGTAATAACAGTGAATATCAATATAATTGGTGTGAAAAAGCAGGAAAAATCAGATAGCTGAGTGATTGTTGTGGTATTCTGTGATTTCTCCATCCATGAGCAGTGCCAACAACCTCCAAGGGAGGATGATGATGGTGATGTCTCATGCTCTACAGCATTGCCATTGGTGCCAGTCCAAAACTAGCACTGGGGACAGTTAGTTCCTATAGGACCTATAGACCTTCCAGGATCTGAAGGGGGCTCCAAGAAAGCTGGGGAGGGACTTTTGAGGCTGTTGGGTAGTGGTAGGACTGGGGGGAATGGGTCAAAAGTAGAGGTGGGGAGATTGAGATGAGAGGTTAGGAAGAAGTTGTTGCCCAGGAGGGTGGGGAGACACTGGCACAGGTTGGCCAGAGAGGTGCTGGAAGCCCCATCCCTGGACATTTGGAAGGCCAGGCTGGCTGGGGCTGTGAGCAACTGCTGTAGTGGGAGGTGTCCCTGCCCATGGCAGGGGGGTTGGAACTGGATGAGCTTTCAGGTCCCTTCCAACCCTGACCATTCTAGGAGAGGGGGGAAAACCTTTGCTGTTTGAGACCTGAATGTCCATTTGCATGGAGGGAAGCCCTTCACCACTTCCACCCCAACCAGAGCTGACATTTCCCTGCCTCAGAACTGGGCTCCAGCTTTTCTATTTTTATTTTCCACATGGTCTCCCTTGTTTTGCGGCTCTTTCAAACCAAAACAAAGCTGCTCCCCAGCAGAACTCCGAAAGCCCCTCTGAAGGAGGAAGCAGTTGGAGGCAGCAGACATATCAGTGCAAGAATGAAGGTCATACTTTGCATAATATATTTATCTTGGAGAACACGGTTTTATTCAGGCTATCCAAGAATTCAAGTGCTGAAACTAACACTAAGTCAACAGCACTTATAGTAATGAAATAAATTCTTTATAACAATCCAGCAGAAGGAGTTGACAAGGGGTTTGAATGGCTTGTTTTTATTAAAATTCTTTCATTCTTGCAAACCAGCATTGTCTGTGTTTCTTGGATATGGGCAAGGCAGAGACACCGTGCAAAGTCTAAGCTGGAGTTTATTTAGTCTGCCTGCCTGCAGCAAAGAAAAATAAAATGCTTAATAAAAGATTTCCTTCTGTGGGAGACCCTGCAATTTGCAGATTGTCAGATAAGGGGGCTGTTTAGAGGAAGGTATAATTCCCCATCTAAACAGAGATGGCATTCCCAGTAGAAGTTCATAGGGATCTATCTTCAGCCCTTGGTTAACCACAGACCTGAGCGAGGGCCACTAGAATTGAAAGCTTAAACTGTTCTTAATTGTGCTGCAAAGCTCAAATGAAAATATTTTCGATGCTCGGTCCCCTTTAATCTAAACATGATTTAAATCCTGCTGCACTATTTACCTGCTGACAGGAGTTTATCAAACCTTCATTGCATGACCTCTCTGAAGGTTCATTTCCAGTGGCCCCAGAAGTTTGTGCTGCAAACACCAAAAAGTGGCTTCTACTTCTGATCGTTTGAACTTTGCCTGGAGAGAGGTTTCAGCACGTCATTGGGAGGTATTGGGTGGGGATAATGGTTGTTGTTCACCTCAAGCACTTGAGTTATTGTGTGTGGGACAAATAGAATCATAGAATGGGTTGGGTTGGAAAGGCCCTTAAAGATCATGCAGTCCCAACCCCCCTGCCATGGGCAGGGACACCTCCCACTAGAGCAGGTTGCTCACAGCCCCAGCCAGCCTGGCCTTCAACATCTCCAGGGATGGGGCTTCCAGCACCTCTCTGGCCAACCTGGGCCAGTGTCTCCCCTCCCTCCTGGGCAACAACTTCTTCCTAACTTCTCATCTCAATCTCCCCACCTCTAGTTTTGACCCATTCCCCCCAGTCCTACCACTACCCGACAGCCTCAAAAGTCCCTCCCCAGGTTTCTTGTAGGCCCCCTTAAGTCTTAGCTTCAGTGTCTTCCCTTTCAGACCTCCAGCCAAACCCTCCCAGTGGTCACCACACAGCCCAGGGACCCGGAATTCCATAGAAATTCATCCCCTCAACTGCAAAAGCTCCAAGATTTTCAAACACCACGGCCATAAAACAACAAATCAACAAATCCTTTGCCACCCTCTTTAGCTGCACTGAAATAAAAGAATCATAGAATGTTTGAGGCTGGAAGGGACCTCCAGAGCTCATCTGGTCCACCCTCCCTACACCAGCAGGGACATCTCTACCTAGGGCAGGCTGCTCAGAGCCCCAGCAAGCCTCACCTTGAAGGACTCCAGGGATGGGGCCTCCACCCCCTCTCTGGGCAGCCCATTCCACTGATCCATCACCCTCATGTTAAAGAACTTATTTTCTAATATTCAGCCTAAATCTCTCCTATCTACACAATATTCTTCTCTCATGGGTCTTCTGTGAGAGGAAAGAACCAGTCAAAGGTCTTGCAACAACCCTGCAGCAGATCCTGGAAGACAACCCAAGTCACCTGCATCCCACACTCCCTTCTGGATGGTAAATCCATGATGAATTTGCTTCTTCTTCCTCAAACTGCACAACCTGTCAATGCCTCCTAAAATTCAGAGCACGTTGAGATTTGCAGCCCAGTTTAAATTTCCAGGGGCCATCATCTCAAACTCTTTGGAGCTTTAAGGTGGGGAGAAAGTGTCCATATGTCTTGACAGATCTGCAAGAGATTTAACCCCAAATCTCAGCCCCTACAAATCCAGGGTCTGCAATTTTGGGTTAAAAGCCAGAAAGTCATAAAAATCACAGAATGGTTTGAGCTGGAAAGGACCTTCCACGATTCTTGGGGCCAAATTGTGCTATCTGAGCACACACACAATCCACAAGCAGCTTTATTGTGCCAGAGCCTCTGTGGGTAGAAATGGTTCTAACCCCTCTCTATTAACAGATTTTATAGAGCACCATAATAATGGTTTTCAGTGAATCTGCTCCAATTTGCACCAGCTGAGGTTCCAGCTTTAGAGCAGCCACTCCTGGAATACGAGGTGATACCATGTTTGGATCCATTGTCCACCCTACCCCTAGAGAAGGAGCTCTGTTCTTAAAGCTACTGTGCTAAAATGCCACCTTCTTACAGAATAATGTTCCCTTGAGAGCTGCAGGTTCCAGCTTCTCACTTTATGGGGAAAACACGTTTTTATTCACCTTCAATGTCTGGATTTCAGCCAGTTAGAACCACCTCAGGTCTCCAAACCAAACTGAGAAATCACATGGTAAAAACCAAGGAGTAACGGGTACAAGTTACTCCTGGGGAGACCCCAGAAGATTTTTCACCCTGAGGACAATGAGACACTGGAATAATCTTCCAAGTGGTGGATTCTCCTACACTGGACAGTGTTAAGGTTCAGCTTGACAGGGTGCTCATCATTTAAGCTATATTTGTACCTTGAAAGGTTGGACTAGATGATCCTTGAGGTCCCTTCCAAGTTGATATTCTATGATTCACCTCTCTTACGAGGACAGACTGAGGGAGTTGGGGTTGTTCAGGCTGGAGAAGAGAAGGCTCCCAGGGAACCTTCTTGTGGCCTTCCAGGATCTGAAGGGGGCTACAAGAAAGCTGGGGAGGGACTTTTGAGGCTGTTGGGTAGTGGTAGGACTGGGGGGAATGGGTCAAAACTAGAGGTGGGGAGATTGAGATGAGATGTTAGGAAGAAGTTGTTGCCCAGGAGGGTGGGGAGACACTGGCCCAGGTTGCCCAGAGAGGTGCTGGAAGCCCCATCCCTGGACATTTGGAAGGCCAGGCTGGCTGGGGCTGTGAGCAACTGATGCAGTGGGAGGTGTCCCTGCCCATGGCAGGGGGGTTGGAACTGGATGATCTTGAAGGTCCCTTCCAAGCTGATATTCTACAATTCTATGAAATCAAACTCTGAGCACATTATCTTGATGACCCCCACAGCCTGCGTGAGCACAACTTGATTTGCAGACCCCAAGTTGAGTTCTACACTTATGGCTGATCAAGACACACTAGAAATAAACCATGTCTCTATTTCTGAAGATTTCAGACCTCTAAAAGGCTGCACCATCCCTCCATCCTCTTTTTTAGCAGAACCTGGGATTTCTGACCTTGCACAGCCAGAGGCCAGCCTGGGGTAGGAGGACCGTGACTTCTTCTTCCACTTCCAAGCCAGGGCACAGTGTTGGATGAGTGGTTAAAGCAAACACAGGCTTCTGGAGGAGGAGGGAATGATGGACCACAGCAAACCCTTGTGCTGAAGTGTTGCTTGGCCCAGGGAGCCCAGGGATCCAGCACGAAGCATCAACGCCGGGGGGAAAAAAACCAGAGGAAATTAATGATCCAATAATGGCTTCCAAATGTTGCCCTTCGAAGTGAAACCTCAACAACAGAGTCACTGGAGGGTCCGGCCAGCCCCAGAGCAGATTGTTTTTCAAGGCAGAGGAGGATGCTGGGTAACACTCCCCCAATTCCCAGGAAGGTAATAAGGTGAAGGTTGAGCTGCTCCGAAGCTCTTCGCTCCCGTGCGTGCAGGAGCAATCACTGAACACCCTTCCCAAGGCCCCGTGTTGTGGTGGCAGGTGGCTCCTGGCCATCTGGAACATCTTGGCCCATTAAGATCCTCCCAGAGAAGAAAAGAAAATAGCTTATTTAGTCACCGGGCCAGGTTGGGAGGAGAGAGCAGCTTCTGTAGAGCAGCCCCGGGTCAGTGCTCACGGGGAGATGGGTTGGCTCAGCCTGTTGGCTCAATATGTGGGACTAGCTCCTTCCCCTCTTCCAGGGAGGAGGAACCAGCAAGGCTACCGAAGATGCTGCTGCTGCTCCCACATCCTCAGTTCACCTCCTCGCTCAGGGGAGCCAAGGCTGGCTCTACTCAGAGCTCCAACACACAATCTCATGGGCTTGTCTGGTGTATTACCATGGATTGGGTGTCCTCATGGAAGATGTGCTCCTCAGGAACCTTCAGAACTTCTCCACCTCAGAAACCATGTGGGGTTGGGTGGTCTGTTTCCCTTTCCATTTTTGCTTCCTTTCTCCTTCTTTTAATTTTCCTAATCTAAGGTGGGTTTGCACACAGCAGCTTGAAGACTTGCAGCTATTTTGCTGCCACTTTGCAAGACTGCAGAAGGTATCCAAGAAGTGAGGACCCAGGCTTGGTAATCTGCAACTTAACTCAGGTTTCTCTGCCTTAGATCAGTGCTGTGAGTGCTCCATAAATTAATTAATGTGTCTGTACAACACCGAGGAATCACAATCACATCCCATCAATGCCATAATAATAATAATAAGAAGAAGAAGAAGAAGAGAAGAAGAAGAGAAGAAGAAGAAGAAGAAGGAGAAGAAGAAGGGGAGGGAGAAGAATGAGAAGGAGGAGAAGGAGAAAGAAGAAGGAGAAGAAGAAGAAGAAGGAGAAGAAGAAGGAGAAAAAGAAGAAGAAGAAGGAAGGAGAAGAGGAAGAAGAAGAAGGAGAAGGAGAAGGAGGAGGAGAAGAAGAAGAAGGAGAAGGAGGAGGAGGAGGAGAAGAAGAAGAAGAAGAAGAAGAAGAAGAAGAAGAAGAAGAAGAAGAAGAAGAAGAAGAAGAAGCAGCAGCAGCCAGTTCTTGGGCAATGGCAGTGATGCTAAACCTCATTGGTGTTTACTGCTTGGCTTAATCCAAATCCTTCATCAGATCTCAGTGTAAAACAAATTCTTGGAGGCGATTCAGCAGCAGTTTCAATTGGGAGCTGCCCTAGTTCCAAAACGAGATGAAGAAATCCCCAAGGACCTCTCAAAGATGGTGGATTTATAACTCTGAGCATGAGGTCCAGGGAAAACAAAGCAAACCCTGCAGACAGGAGACTCGTTGCTCCTATCCTTGCAGAAGGCAGGCGATGAGGTTGAGGGCATCTGGAGAAAATAATCTTTCCTCTGCTAATCCTCTTCTTGAGATGACTGCAGAAAGAAAAACAACAGTCTCAGGGAGGCCTCCTCCCAGTCCATGTGTTTTCCACACAATCCAGAAGGGACTGGGAAAAATAGCCTGGATCAAGGTCCCTGCACCAAGGTCTTCATGATGTTCTCACCCAAGGCTGCCTGTGTTGGCAGCAGAGGTGGGGGCAATTTTTTCTACCCGAAATCTTAATCTCCTATCTCTAGTCCACCTCCTGGAAGTATCTGGCTCTTCATGACCCACAGCAGGAATCAATTAGGTATCAAAGTGACCAGAGTATCAGAAGCCACGTGTGTTAACCCATTTTGGGTGAGAGTGAGGGCCACGTTAAGAGGAAAGTCCAAGCAAGGGTGGACATGGGCTCCTTTACTCTTACTGCGGGAAGCATCAAGTGAAGACAGTGGTTGGACCCGCTGCAAAGTCACCCCAGAATGAACCTACAGCCCCAGTGAGCTCTGGGAAAGCCTAACCTGAAATCTTAACCTCCTATCTCTAGTCCACCAAAACCAGGAGCCTTAGAATCATAGAATCAGAGAATTGTCAGGGTTGGAAGGGACCTCAAAGATCATCTAGTCCCAACCCCCCTGCCATGGGCTGGGACACCTCCCACTACAGCAGTTGCTCACAGCCCCAGCCAGCCTGGCCTTCCAAATGTCCAGGGATGGGGCTTCCAGCACCTCTCTGGGCAACCTGGGCCAGTGTCTCCCCACCCTCCTGGGCAACAACTTCTTCCTAACATCTCATCTCAATCTCCCCACCTCTAGTTTGGACCCATTCTCCCCAGTCCTACCACTACCCAACAGCCTCAAAAGTCCCTCCCAACTTTCTTGGAGCCCCCTTCAGATCCTGGAAGGCCACCAGAAGGTCTCCTTGGAGCCTTCTCTTCTCCAGCCTGAACAACCCCAACCTCTCCTCATAGGAGAGATGCTCCAGCCTCTGATCATCCCCGTGGCCCTTCTCTGGACACCTTCCAGCACGTCCAGATCTTAGGGGCTGCAGAACTGGACGCAGCCTCCTCAGCACCGTGCTGCAACCACCATAATCTGCAAAGAAAAGGAGTGCTGGATGGAAAAATCAAACATACCAGCTTCCCCCTACAAGGTCTAAGCTCTATTTGTGCTGCCTCGACATAGCTCCACTTCCTCACACCATTCTTTCAGATCCGGTTGACGGATATTTTTCCATGGAGGGCTAATGCTACTCTTGGCAAGGGGCTCCAGAGCAAATATAGAAGCTCCGATGCGTGCCCGGAGATTTCCAAGCCATTGGGAAGGCTGCCTAAGAACGGCTCGAGAGCAGCGTGNCAGGGTAATCCCTGATATCAATAGAGGCTGGAGGATGAAGGGCTGGAAAGCAGCCCTGAGGAGGACTTGGGGGTGCTGGGGGTGAGGAGCTGGAGCTGAGCAGCCCAGCTGCCAAGGTCCTCCTGGGCTGCTCCCCAGCAGCGTGGGCAGCAGGGCAGGGAGGGGATCCTGCCCCTCTGCCCCAACCTGGGGACACCCCCCTGAGTGCTGGGGCCAGCTCTGGAGTGCTCAGCACAGCAGAGCCATGGAGCTGGGGGAGCGGGGCCAGAGGAGGCCCCAGCAATGGTGGGAGGGCTGGAAGGCTCTGCTGGGAGGCCAGGCTGGGAGACTTGGGCTTGTTGATCCTGGAGAAGAGAAGGCTCCAGGGAGACCTTCTTGGGACCTTCCAATACATGAGGTGGACCTACAAGAAAGATGGGCAGGGACTTTTTACAAGGACATGTTGGGACAGGACAAGGGGTGATGGTTTGAAACTAAAAGAGGGAGATTTAGACTGGAGAATTTTTGACATTGAGGGTGGTGAGAGCCTGTGCCAGGTTGCCCAGAGAGGTGGTGGCTGCCCCATCCCTGGCACCATTGCAGGGGAGGTTGGATGATGCTCAGGAAGATGGAAGTAAATGCAGATTGTACCCTTAATAATAAGAGAAAAACAAGACCATGGAAGTGCAGCATGAAACATCACCTTGTGAGCTCTCAGGTGGTAAATGATGCTGCAGATGAACAATCCCTTTCTAGCATCATGTCTTTTTGCTTCTCTGAGGAAAATAAGATCTAGACACATTGGTCCTGCCACCACATCCTCAGCTTTCACCAACAGAGTTGCAGCAGGAGCTCACAGAGCTCACCAAGAAATGACTTTTGGGTTCCAATCTTCCTTTAAAGCCACTGGGACAGCATCATTTGGGTTTGGAATGGAAGCAGTTTAGAATCAGAGAATCATAGAATGTTTGAGGCTGGAAGGGACCTCTAGAGCTCATCTGGTCCAACCTCCCTACACCAGCAGGGACATCTCTACCTAGGGCAGGCTGCTCAGAGCCCCAGTTTAATTTGGTACCACTCGAGTGTGCTCAGAAGAAACAGGTTCCCTTTACACCCACCAAAAAATGTGGCCTTGCACGTGCAGCCAGCACCTCAGCTGATCTTGGCCCTTGGAGGGTCTTCACCACCACTGGCCCAGACTGTGGAGCCCCAGCAGAAATTCCTAATGTGTGCAATCACTTCATGCTTTGTCTATCTGGAACTTTGCCCCCCTGTGGTTTTATTTGAATGTCACATTCCTTTCTCCTGCTCCTTAAAAAGGTTCTGTAGGGCTTTGACCTGCACACGGGTGGTGTCACCTCCTGGTAGCAGGAGGGTTATCTGTTTGCCTGGGCCAGCAGCCAAGGGGCTGGCAGTGGAAAATCGTGCACATTTTTGGTGGAGAGCCCTGCAGAAGAAATAGGGGAGGAGGGGGGACATTTATTAAGGTCTTGGTGGCTTGTGAGGACAGTTTTTGAGTCCCACTAGAGATGTACTAAAGTACTGGGCAGCCTGGGCCAGGCTTGGACACCCTCACACCAAACAATTCCTCCTCCTGTCCAGATGGAACCTCCTGGGTTCCACTTGGTGCCTTTTCCCTATCTTCTATCAAGAGAAGGTTAATTAAGAAGTGACCTCTAAAGGCATTTCCAGAGAGAGGATCCTGTCAGAGGAGCTGAAATTCAAGTGAGGAAGATGAAAATGGTGAAGAGCCCCAAAGCAAGAGCAATGATCCTCTGGCAGGGATCTCCTGCCAACTTTTCTACTCTTTGAATTGATCTCCGCTGATTTTGTAGGATGAGCTCTCCAAACACTGGAGAATCTCTGAATCTTGTTATTCAACCACACTGTGACTGTAGAAAGGGTTGTACAAGCCCGATGAGAGAAGTTCTGTCCTGCTGCAGGTCCTCCAGCTCCTGACAACAAATGAAATCACTGGGGGAAAGGGAATAGTCTCAATTTTCAGGAGAAGACCTTCAAGACCACCAAGTCCTACTGTTGCCACATAGGACCAGTGCAGCAGAAGAACAAATGCTCCACAAACACTTCTCCAGGCCACAGTTGGGGTGAAGTTTCCCACTTTCTGGCAGGTAAATCTTGCCATCCAAGGGCTTTTCAGGGGGATCTAAGTGACACACGATGGGACCACCCCACTAACTGGCCAGTATTGAGCTGGTCTAGCTGAGGTGATGATGTTGAGGTGAAAGGCTGCACATCCCCTTATTGACCCCTAGAGTCCTCTAGTCTTCTGTCTGCATTTTACCACGAGTGTGCTTGGCCAAAGCAGGATTTTTTCTAATGAGAACTGCCAGAACTCTGATGTTCAAAGTAAGGGGGGGGCTGGAGGAGGAAAAAAATTTAAAAAGAGCAAGTTCTGGATATTCAAACACTTTATTTTTGGAGTCAAGAGAAAAAATGTTGTTGGTTTTAGTTTTTTCAAGTATCTATTTCTGTTAAAAAAAAAAAAAGAAGAAGAAGAAGAAGAACAGGGGGGGGGCTGGAACTGTTGATTTGTTGCTGCCAACAAAATGTAATTCACTTCTCCTTCATTGTTTCCAGAGCCCTTTGCCATTGCAAGAGGTTCTCACACCCACACAGGAGCCTCTCCTCTAGCCAGGCAGCAAACTCCTTCTGCATGACCCTTCGGCCAGTGGTGATTTATGAATTATTAGTATTAATAGCACGCAGGAAAAAATCCCAAAAACTTCAGGACTTTCCCTTCTTGCTCCAGAAGAGTCTCCACGGAGCTTCCCTCGTGTGCTGCGAGGAGTCCAAGACCTTTTCCATGCTTCAGGCAGGAATGACAGAGTGGGTGCCTCTCGTTATCCCTGTTTCTTATTGATTTATAAGCTGCAGAGCTCCTGAGGGAGGCTCAGATCAAAAGACCAGGGATGTGCTCACCTATCACCCCGAGGTGACCGAGCAGTCTAGACTTAAATCCACTTCTGGATGACAAACAGGCCTGGATTGAAGGTCTTGGGTTTCAGATAGCCCAAACAGAGGCGTCCTGCTCCACTCAATCCAAGGTTGGATCCCCTCTCTCACCTCCCTCCAAAGCAGCAGTTCCCTTCAAAGACAAACAGTCTGAGCTCCCACAAGCGTGTCCTCAGAGCTGGCGGTGGAGGACGAGGAGCATCGTGGGCCAGACAAACATCCCTTGATGGGACTAACAGGTGGCCTGAGCGGCCATGAAAGGGCTGGCTGGAAAAACACAAGAGCAATTGGTAGCAGATCTTTGGAGGGCTGGTCGTGGTGGCCACGTCGAGCATCTTGTTTGAATTAGGAGTTGGGGAAGGGAGTGTCCGCAAAATGTGTGCTCGCAGATAAATAACGGGTGGCTCATGGCATCCAAATAGGACCTTTAAAGAAGACACGATAGGCAAAAAAGGTGGTTTTTTTCTCGGGGATGGCACTAACAAGTGGCACGGAACAGAAGCAGGGGTAGAATGGGCCACAGGTTACACCGAGAAGTGATGGAGGGAAGGGAGTGAGAGGGAGAGAAGCTGGGGAGATAAGTCAGGAGATACCAGAAGATGGATCACCAGGGTGAATTTGTCTGTGGGGTCATCTCTGCACATGTGGACCTCTGTGGAGGCACTTTTAGGTGTATATGTATATATGTGTGTAGTCATATATACATATATATATACACATATATATGTATAGATATGTATAGATATATATATATACACATATATGTATAGATATATATATACACATATATATGTATATATATATATATATATACATATATATGTATATATATGTATATATATGTCTATTTATATGCATATATATGTCTCTCTCTATATATATATACATATATGTCTGTGTATGTCTGGGGCTGCTGAGCTGCACAAGAAAAGCCTCAGAGGGGATCTGATCAATATTGATCAAGAGCTAAAGGATGGGGGCAAGAGGCTGGGGCCAGACTCTGGTCAGGGGTGCCCAGGGCCAGGCCAAGGGGCACCGGGCACCAAGTGGAACCCAGGAGAAAGACCAGGAACAAATTCCAGAAAAATTCTCCTGGAATTCACACTGTTAATTTTTGAAGAGTGATGAAAACAGCATATTTTGATTTTTTTTTTTATCATAGCTGGAAAATTCCAGGAAGAACTTGAGCTAGCAAAACAGAGAGATACCTTTCAGTACTTGTACAAGCCTTTGAAAATAATTCATATTATTTGAGCTGCTAATTCCTTTTGATTTTAAATGAAACAAATTCCAGCCAGTTCTAATAAATGCTTTGTTTCCAGAGGAGACATTATCACTGATGGCTTGTCTGGTGATCTTATCTAGCACAAATATCTGCTCCACAGACAGAGCAAAAGGCAGAGTCCTTATCCTGGAGATCTCAGAAGACCTTGGGTCCTGTTTCACTGACTTCCACCAACTCTTGCCATAGACAACTTGATGAAAGCTCAATGGCTTTATCTGTAGATGTGGAGATTGTGGAATTAGGGTTGGTAACAGGGAGTGATGGGATGGAACTGAGCTAAGGAAAATGGGATTATGGGGATAAACATTTCAAATCCAAGAGCTGCCAGCTTGTAGGAGACTTTTCAAAGGAAGCTCTGATAGGTTTGCTTTGGAGTCATCTGGAGATCACACCATCCCAGCGTGGTGGGGTTGGAAGGGACCTCTGGAGATGCTCTGGTGCAACCCCCCTGCTCCAGCAGCTCCCCCAGAGCAGGGAACCCAGTATCATGTCCAGCCACCTTTGGAATCTCTCCAGAGAAGGAGACTTCTCCAGCTGGCTGTCCACCAACATCCCGAGTCCCTCTTTCACCAGGCACTTCCCATCTGCTCTTCTCCAAGCCTGGAGGGCTGTGTGGTTTGTTGTGACCCAGGTGCAGAACCCAGCACTTGTTGGCCCTCATCCCATAAATTCATCCTGGTAAGACCCCTCTGTAGATCCTCCCACCCTCCAGCAGATCAAGCTCCCTACCCATCTTGGCGTCACCAACAAACTGACTGGGGGTGACCTTGATCCCCTCATCCAGATCATTGATAAAGATCCTTCAGAGAACACACCACCTTGGCACCATCTCCCCCTGTCCTGCTCTCCCCCTTCTCCCACCCCAGCTGGCAGCTGAGGCCACCTCCCCTTGTCCCCCCCGGGCACAGCTGCAACCACGGAGAGCTTGTTGGACAGCTGGTTGGCATCTCCTGCACGTCCCCCCCCTCCCAACCCTCCCTTGGCTGCCCTTCCTCTTCCCTCACCAGCCTGGCCTCCAGCCTCTCCCCCTGGGCCACCCCAAGGTTGGGGTGCTCCAAGCCAAGCCTTAGAAGTGCCTCTTTCTCCTGAGGCTTTGCAAGTGTGGCTCTGGAGCCACATTCCTCCACCTCTCCTGTCCCACCCCACTCCGGGCCAAGTGGGATGATGATGATGACACAGTAGAGCTTGGGTAGGGTTTTTTTTGTGCTCTGTCTTGTCCTGCAGCCAACCTCTTTGACCCTTGGATGAACCCAATAAAAAGAGAGTGTCTTTGGAGCACGCTCCTGCCAGTCTGACATCTGCGACCAGTTGCAATTTAAATTCCCTTTCTGGCTGGGAGAGGAAATGAGAGAGAAATGAGGAAGAGTGATGGTTAAAATTCACCCAAAAAATAGCAAAAAAAAAGGACCTGGATGGGGAGAAACTGAAAATAAAGAGAATTGAGGCAGATCTTGGGGTTGGAGTGAGCTCAGCGAGAAGTGGAATAAGTCAAAGTTTCATAATATATTAATGTCTTTCTTCTGAGAAAACAGAGGGAAAAAGGAACAGGGCCTTATCTTTGGGTATGAAGATGCTGGTGGGCCTGGAGCATCTGTGTGCCCAGGACAGGCTGAGAGCCCTGGGGCTGCTGAGCTGCACAAGAGAAGCCTCAGAGGGGATCTGCTCAATGCTGCTCAAGAGCTAAAGGGTGGGGGCAAGAGGCTGGGGCCAGACTCTGGTCAGTGGTGCCCAGGGCCAGGCCAAGGGGCAGCGGGCACCAAGTGGACCCCAGGAGGTTGCATGTGAGCAGGAGGAGGTGGTTGTTTGTTGTGAGGGTGTTGGAGCCTGTGCCAGGCTGCCCAGAGAGGTTGTGGAGTCTCCTTGTGTGCAGAGATCCCAAAGGTGGCTGGAGATGCTGCTGGGCCCCCTGCTCTGGGGGAGCTGCTGGAGCAGGGGGGTTGCACCAGAGCATCTCCAGACTCCCCCCATGCTGGGACAAGCCCCTCTTGGGCTTTTTCTGGCTTATTTTCATGGACACTTTCAGCTCTGGAAGGGAATTTGTTCCCCCTGGTCATTTTCACCCATGGGAAAGCAAAACAGAGCTGAGAGGTTGGTGGCAACACCTTCTGCTCGGGAAGTGATTAGTGGGGATTCTGCTTTTATTGACCAAACACTCTTTCCAAAGCAAACAAAACTTGAGGATTTCTCCCTCAATATTTGTCAACATTCAGGGTTTTCAGGGGTCTTTGGCTGATGGAGGGATGTTCCCATCAGGCTGAGCTTGCAGACTTTTAGTTTCTGGCTGGGAGAGTTGGGCTTGGTCAGCCTGGAGAGGAGAAGGCTCCAGGGAGACCTTCTGGGGGCCTTGCAGGACTTCAAGGGGCCTTTCAGAAAGATGGGGACAGAGTTTTGAGCAGGGCCTGTTGGGACAGGACAAGGGGGGATGGTTTGAAACTAAAAGAGGGAGATTTAGACTAGAGATAAGGAAGAGATTGTTGGTGCTGAGGGTGGTGAGAGCCTGGCCCAGGTTGCCCAAAGGTGCCTGGATGTGATCCTGGGCCCCCTGCTCTGGGCGAGCTGCTGGAGCAGGGGGGTTGGACCAGATCATCTCCAGAGCTCCCTTCCAACCCCTCCATGCTGGGATTCTGGGATTCTATGATCTTGCTTCTTCACAGGCAACCTCCCAGGTCAGTGTCAGGGTGGAACGTGCTGAACATCTCCCTGACACCAGCTGATAACTTGTCAAAAGCCCTGGATTGAGAAGTCATCACAGTTTAACCCCAAGGGCAGGTCAGAACCCCAGCACACATTCATGTGTCACCACTGGCTGAGCTGCTGGAGACTGAGCTCATGAGGCTTGTTCCTTAAAGCCTCTCCTGCCTCTGACAAGCAGCCAAGTCCCTCAGCCTGAAATAGCAGCACCATCATAGAACGTTTTGGGTGGGAAGGGACCTTTCAAGGTCACCTGGTCCAACCCCCCTGCACTGAGCAGGGACATCTGCCCCTAGAGCAGGTTGCTCCAAGCCCCATCCATCCTTCCCTTGAATATTTCCAGGGATGGAGCACCCACAACTTCCCTGGGCAACCTGTTCCAGGCTCTCACCACCCTCAGAGTGAAGATTTTCCTCCTAATTTCCAATCTAAATCTCCCCTCTCCTAGTCTGAACCCATCACCCCTCATCCTATCACTACAAGCCCTTGTTAAAGTCCCTCCCCAGCTTTCTTGTCTTGTCTTATTTGACCTGAAAACCCCCAAATAGAAAAAGAAAATTTGAGCTTTTTCTTTACTTCTCTTTTTTTGGGTTGTTGTTTGTTTGTTGTTTTGGGGTTTTTTTGTTGGTGGTGGTTGGTTTTTGGTGTCTTGTCATTTCACCTGAAAATCCCCAAATAGAAAACCAAAATTTGAGCTTTTTCTTTATTTCTTTTCTGTTTGTTTGTTGTTTGGGGGTTTTTTTGTTGTTCTTGTTTATGTTTTGGGGTTTTTTGTTGTTCTTGTTTATTTTTTGGGTTTTTTTGGTGGTTGTTGTTGATGTTTTCTTGAGGGAAGTCTAAGCAGAGAGAGAAGCAAGGTGGCTTTGAGGCATATCCTGGACATGGCAGAGCCCACCAGCCCCTATTTTAAACACTTCAAAGCAGCAGCAGGAAGGAAAAGCAGAAAGAACAGGGAGAAAAACCCAGTGACCTTCTCTTCTCCACGTGCAAATGGTTTCTGTGCCCACCACGGGGCTTTGCTGCCTATTAGCTGAGCTGCAGAGCACTCGAGTGGAAAGCTGCAGAGCTGAGAATCACCAGCAGCTCCTCCCAGCCCCATTAACCTGCTACCCAAACACTCTGTCCCAAAAAGTGGCTGGAAGGAGAGGGGGTGGGTTTTTTTCCCCCTTCTCAAAGGTCCTACAGAGCAAGAATTCGCCACAGCTGAAGTGCAGCAGAATCATGGAATTGTTTTGGTTGGAAGAGACCTTTAAGGTCATCAGGTCCAACCATTGCCCCATCCCTGCCAGGGCACCACTGACCCCTGGCCCTCAGCACCACATCTCCACACCTTGGAACCCCCTCCAGGGATGGGGACTCCACCACTGCCCTGCCCAGCCTGGCACAGCCCAAAACAGCCCTGACCAACAACAAATTGTTCCTCAGCTCCAACCTCAACCTCCCCTGGGGCAACTTGGGGCTGGTGTCTCTTGTCCTGTCACCCTGTCCTGGGGCCCCATCCCTGGAGACCTTCAAGATCGGGCTTGATGGGGCTCTGAGCAACCTGCCCTAGGTAGAGATGTCCCTGCCTCTTGTAGGGGGGTTGGACTAGATGACCTTTGGAGGTCCCTTCCAACCCAAACCATTCTATGACCTCCAGGATCATCAAGTCCAACCTTCATCCAACATCTCCCTGACCCCCAGACCATGTCTCCAAGCACCACCTCCACTCGTTTGTTGAACCCCTCCAGGGATGGTGACTCCACCACCTCCCTGGGCAGCCTTTTCCAATGCCTGACCATTGAAGAATTAAAATTAGGAGCTAGATTTAAAGAGCAGAGGCTGCTGGTTGGCTTGGCTCCACGTTTACTCTGTGGACAGCACATGCATGAGGATGGCCAGATGTAGATCTAGACATTGTCCCAAGATGTCATGTGTTAAGATGTACTTTCCATTGAGACTGGTCTTAGTTCTGCCCTTCTCCAGTGGCCACCATGCTGCTTAGAGCCAAGTTTGGAGCAGGAGAACTGTTGTGTGAGGGCAAAAAGGCCCCTCACCTGTTGCTCCTCATCCTCCCCCACCTTCTGCCAGAGCTTTCCGAAGAAGGGGAGGAAAATCCCAGTGCCCATCTCCTCTGTCCCCTGCCTTAGATGGAGGGGCTGGGCTACAGCAAGACTATCCCATAATCCAGAGCCTAATATTTATTTGGTTTATCAATCCACGTATGTACAAGGTATAAATACACAAGGAAAGCTGGATGACCTCAAGCCCAGGGGTAATGGAAATAGAATGAAATCCAATAGGGCAAAGTGGAGCACTTAGAGACTGCTAACAAGAATAGCTGCTTTAATCTGGGGGCTCAACCACTGCAAACAGCAGAAGCTGGAAGAGAAGGAGGTGGGGGCACGTGGGCATCACAGCCCTAAAGCCCAATGGACGTTGCTGGTGTGATGCACACATGGAAAAGCTGGATAAAAAGTTATTTACAGTGAAGTTAGTGAGGTGGGAGAAGCCCTTTCCTGGAATATCCTAGATTTTAGTGGCAAATGTCCCCAAAAAAAGGTGAATTTGGAGAAGAGAGAGTTAAAGGCTCCTGCAGGGATCAGGTGGAGAGAAAGCCAAACAAACGTGCAGAGATGAGGAGAGTCTGGGATATTGTCTATAAATACCTTGGGGAGGTAAAAATCCCAGGGAGAGAGGAGCTATTTAAGTCAAAGGACAGTGCTGGGACATCAACAAATAGGTCTAAACAAGCTGGGAATAAATTTAGTCTGGAAATTAACACAAGGTTCCCCAAACCCTCATCATCTTGGGTGTCTATTCTTACTCCACCCTTCTTCTCCCTGGCTTTGACCACCATGAAATTCCTCTGCTGTTGCCACAAGGTCCTTCCCTTCTCCTGCCCCTGTGCATCTTTTCCCTGATATTTCTTTTTTCTGTTGCATCACGTGAGTTGCTCAATTCCTTTGCTCATCATCTCAAAGCCCTTTCTCCTACCCCCCCTGTCACCTCCTGGCTGGTTTCTCCCCAGCTTTTGAGCTGCATCATCACCACTTGTTAAATTTCCCACATGTCTCTTCCCAGTCACCTGGAAATAAAGGGGAAAGGCCACAAATTGTGGCCCAAGATGTTCAGCCATGAAACAAAAAGCTCTTTTTTTCACCTAGGGGATAGAGAAAGGTGGTGGCACCTCCATCCTCAAGGGTTTCCAAGCCTTGACTCAAGTCTCACCTAACTTGGCCAACCCCCTGCTCCAAGCATAGGCTGGACTAGATGATCTCCAGCCCCCTTCCAACCAATATTTTGATGCTGCTCTGAAATCAAAAGGCTCTGGGTGAGTTCTGCCCCTTGGGACAACTCTCTTCATGTCATCAGCAGCCCAGGAGAAGTCATGGGGTGGTAAGTGGGCTTTCAGAGACAGGGAGGGCATGACCAGGGGGGTGGCTGTGAAAGAGCTGGGTCATTCCTGGGCTTGGCCTGGGATTGTGTAAAAATCCTGAGTTCTCAGCTCCTTGGCCATTATAAAAAGTGCTGGAGCTCAGCCTGGCCTGGAGATGTTGGTGAGACTCACCTCCTACTTCTAGAGTCCCAAGATGAGCCATTAAGAGGGGAACAAGGGAATTAATGATCTTAGGGAAGAAGAAACCAGAAGCCAGCAGAAAGTGGATGGAGAAATTCTCACCACTATGAAAAAGCTCTTTCCAGGTTAAACACAGATCACAGAAGGTCCCTTAGTCTGAGGGTCTGGAGGTAGAGCAAGAATATTTCTACTGAACTAAAGAGGCTGGGACATTCATCTTCATCTTCCTCACTGTTTAGCTGCCAGGACATTTCTTGCCATGGTTTTGGCCCTTGCCAGTGACCTCATCCCAGACAATGCCTGGGAGATGTGTCAAGAGCCATTCCAGGCAGCCTGAGGGATTGGAAAGGGTTCTGACATGACCACAGGGGTTGGGTTGTGCCTCTTTCCCTCAGGGTCAGGGAACAATCCCTGGACTATGCAGCAGAGGAGATGGAGCCTTTGATGTGGTGCCCATTAGTGGTGATGTTCCCTTAATCCAAAACTCAGGTAAAATCATTTAAGGAGTCAAATAATATTATCTATTTTCCTCATGTCCAACCTAATCCTCCCCTGGAGCAACTTGAGACCATTTCTGCTTGTCCTGTGGCTTGTTCCTTGGGAGAAGAGCCTGACCCCACCTGGCTCCAACCTCCTGTCAGGGAGTTGTGGAGAGCCAGAAGGTCTCTCCTGAGGTCTCCCCTAAATCTACCCCTATGGCAGTAGGGAAAGGATTAAAAGGACTATTGACCTCCCTCTGAGGGACAGAGCAGGTCAGGAATCCCTCAGGAGCTGCTCATTTTCTTTCCCCACTCCCTCTCCAGCACTGACCATCAGCACTCATGGTTTGGGTGGGTGGCTGATGGGGCTGTTCCCATTGACCACCACCCAGAAAGCTCATTAAGTCACCACCTAAATGGTCCAAAGCTGGCAGTTAATCATCCACAGCAAGGAGATGATGGAGCTGGAGAGAAAGAAAAGGCAGAGAGAGGAGAGGAGAGGAGAGGAGAGGAGAGAAGAAGAGAAAAGAGAGAAGAGAAGAGAAGAGAAGAGAAGAGAAGAGAAGAGAAGAGAAGAGAAGAGAAGAGAAG
>VYZX01021939.1:176816-213226 GCA_013401335.1 Brachypteracias leptosomus
GGAGAGGAGAGGAGAGGAGAGGAGAGAAGAATAAGGAAATGAAGACACAGAAAACAGGAGAAGAAGAAAAGAAGATGAAGACCATCCCCAGAGTCCACCTTGTGATGTTCATCACCTCCAGTTTTACCCCTCCCAGCTCCAAACAGAGCAGCAGAGTTCAACCAATGTGACAACTGCCAGTGAGAGCTGTTGCCTCAGCATCAGTGCTATAATTAACTGGGCAAATATGAGTTTCAGAGGCTCCCAGACACGACCTTAGCCTGAACCAATGATGATGTCCCTGCTTGTACCCACCTTCCCCTTTGCAATCACCACTCCCACCACCTCAGAGCCCCATTCCAGCCCCACACACAACAACAGCAGCTGTGGTGGTATTTATATGCCCTCCAGTCTGAAAAATCACTGCCAGCACTGCCCTGTCTTTCAGAGAATGGGTTGGGTTGGAAGGGACCTCAAAGATCATCCAGTTCCAACCCCCCTGCCATGGCAGGGACACCTCCCACTACAGCAGTTGCTCACAGCCCCAGCCAGCCTGGCCTTCCAAATGTCCAGGGATGGGGCTTCCAGCACCTCTCTGGGCAACCTGGGCCAGTGTCTCCCCACCCTCCTGGGCAACAACTTCTTCCTAACGTCTCATCTGAGTCTCCCCACCTCTACTTTTGACCCATTCCCCCCAGTCCTACCACTACCCAACAGCCTCAAAAGTCCCTCCCCAGCTTTCTTGTAGCCCCCTTCAGATCCTGGAAGGCCACCAGAAGGTCCCCTGGGAGCCTTCTCTTCTGCAGCCTGAACAACCCCAACTCTCTCAGTCTGTCCTTGTAGCAGAGGTGCTCCAGCCTCTGATCATCCTTGTGGCCCTTCTCTGGACACCTTCCAGCACGTCCAGATCTTTCTTCTAAAAGGGGCTCCAGAACTGGATGCAGTAATAAGGTGTCTGGGCACAGCATGACTCTATGATTCTGTCTCTATGATTTTATGTCTCTATGATTCAATGATTCTATGATTTGATGACTCTATGATTCTATGACTTTATGATTCTATGATTCGAAGACTCTATGAGTTGATGATTCGAAGACTCTATGACTCTATCATTCTATGATTCTATGATTTGATGACTCTATAATTCTATGACTTTATGATTCTATGATTCGAAGACTCTATGAGTCGATGATTCGAAGACTCTATGACTCTATCATTCTATGATTCGATGACTCTATGACTCTATCATTCTATGATTCGATGATTCGATGACTCTATGATTCAATGACTCTATGATTCTGGAGATACAGACTCCCAAGTGTTTTAAGCCTTGAGTGGTGGGCCTGCCACCCTTCCTTTGAGAAACATGAAGATGAGAGACCATTAGACCTCTACCCCCTCCTGGCAAGGGCTTCCCTGGCTCGACTGATGTCAACCAAGGACAAAACCCCAGCCCAGCAAAGGCCAGGGCCCATGACGTCAGGTCTCGCTGGGTGCACCCGGGGAAGTTGTCCTCAGGAGAAGTCAGGGCTGGTCCCAGCACCACCAACAAAGCTGCCCTACAAACACTGGGGGCATGTACGTGCCGAACTGGCCGTGCTGTCCCCTTCCTTTCATCCCCACCGGGCGTGTTTGCGCAAAGCCGGGGCAGCAGAAGGGTGGGAAGCTCACCACCATTATTCTTCTAATGAATTCTTGGCAGCTGGAGGCCCCTGTTAATCACAGCTCCCTGCTCTGGCCTTGTTTCCTTGCCACGAGTTCAGAAAGCACCGGGAGAAGGAGCCAGCACTTCTCACCCAGCTCCTGCAGCCCAGCTCATCAGCAGCTGATATGAGAGCTTGTTCTGCTCCTCAAATTCAATGGCTCCCTTGGCTGGAGGACAATGAGGCTACAAAGTCTTGTTTGCATCCTCAAAGTCCTCCTGGTGGATCAGGCAGGGCTGAGTCAAGAGCCAAAGGGGAAAGTACAGTCAATACCCTGTGAAACCTGCAGCGGAGCATTTCAGCTCCAGAGGCCAACAGAGAGAAGCAGAGGGCTTGAAGGCACAGCACAACCACCCCGTGTCAGGCAGGAGTTCAAGGGTAGGGCTCGGAGCACAATTAAAGGTCCTTTGTCCATTAGTCACCGTTGCCCCACTGTGGTTGTAACTCAGTGGCTGGAAATGTATTTGATTAACAGTCATTACATCAGTGATCAGGCTCAGCGGTGTCCTCCTGATGCCCAAAATCACCCTCTTGTCCTCCTTCTGTCCTAAGAGGGGGTGAAGAGCCCTCCTTCTGCCTCCTAAGATGATGAAGAACCCTCCTTGGAGGCTTAGAGGAGACCTCATTGCTCTCTACAAGGTTGTGGTGAGGCTGGGGTTGGGCTCTTCTCCCAAGTAACTCATGACAGGACAAGAGGTGATGGCCTCAAGTTGCACCAGGGGAGGTTTAGGTTGGACATTAGGAAGAAGTTCTGGACTGAAGGAGTGGTCAGGGACTGGCCCAGGCTGCCCAGGGAGGTGGTGGAGTCACCATCCCTGGAGGGGTTCAACAAAGGAGTAGATGTGGAGCTTTGGGACATGGTCTGGGGGTCAGGGAGATGTTGGCCAAAGGTTGGACTTGATGATCCTGGAGGTCTTATGGATGGAGAGGAGAGGAGAGAGGAAGGGAAGGGAAAGNAAAGGAGAAAGCATTTTAGCCCAAAGTGCCTTTTTTTTTTTTTCAAACATCACAACCTGACCTGGGAACCTGTCAATTTTGACACCTTCTTATTTGCAGAGAAAAAAGTCAGAATGAAATATTCTGACCTTGCTCCAGTGACATGAACTGGATTCTGTTTACCAGCTTGAAAAATGTTCCTATCAGCTCTGGAAAGGTCCCAGCCCGGATGAAATGGCTCTGTCCTTAAAAGAACAGATAATTTTTATTGTAGTTTGCAGGAAACTTTGGGCACAAACTGATTTTTGGGCTTGTTTGTGTGTCCTTCCACTGCAGAACAAAACCAGATTTCAGCATCGTGGCATTTCCTACCTCATAAAAGTGAATATTTCCCACACAACCTTCCTGCTCAGGAAGGACAAGGGAGGGTTTGTGGAGTCATTGCAGGCACAAGGGTTGTCCAAAAAAATCCTGAGCCAGGAGAATGTTTGGAGGAGCTTCCAACTCCTGTCCCAGGGGTCAGGTCAGACCTGCCAGTGATGAACTGCACTGAGAGCATCTCAAAGCTCAAGAACACACCCCAAAAAAGCTGTACCATAAATGATGGCTTCTCTGGCATCTTTTTTTAATAGGTCCTTCCCATAGATGTTCTTGCAGCAGTGGAAGGGGCTGAGGTTGCCCTCAACACCTTGGATGAACATCCTCCAGCACTTTGGACTTTCCAGCCATGCAAATCCCTGCTGTGTTTTCTTTGGCCTCAGCATTTGGAAGGTTCATGGTGGCCAGAAAAGGTGCAGAGACATCCCTGCTCCTCCAACATCATCATCACTGAGCATACACCACAGGTGTCTTCAATGCAAAGCTACAGAGCTGCCTTGGAGGCCTGGAGGTGTACTCAGGTCAAGTGGAGATCGTGATGATTCACAGAATCATAGAGTGGGTTGGGTGGGAAGGGACCTTTCAAGGTCATCCAGTCCAACCCCCCTGCTCTGAGCAGGGACATGTTCAACTATCTCAGGTTGCTCAGAGCATCATCCAACCTCCCCTGCAATGGTGCCAGGGATGGGGCAGCCACCACCTCTCTGGGCAACCTGGCACAGGCTCTCACCACCCTCAGCACCAACAATTTCTCCCTTCTCTCTGGTCTAAATCTCCCTCTTTTAGTTTCAAACCATCCCCCCTTGTCCTGTCCCAACATGTCCTTGTAAAAAGTCCCTGCCCATCTTTCTTGTAGGTCCACCTCATGTACTGGAAGGTCCCAAGAAGGTCTCCCTGGAGCCTTCTCTTCTCCAGGCTGACCAGTCCCAACTCTCCCAGCAGAGGCTTCCAGCCCTCCCACCATTGCTGGGGCCTCCTCTGGCCCCGCTCCCCCAGCTCCATGGCTCTGCTGTGCTGAGGACTCCAGAGCTGCCCCAGCACTCAGGGGATCTCCACCTCAGCTCCAGCTTCTCACCCTCAAGTCCACTCTGCAACCAGTAACTGCAGAGAAATTCTCCCTGCTAGTCTGGGCAACCTTCACTGAAGCATGAGTTCAACCCGTGCTCTCTAACGTGGTCTTAAGTTCTGCTTATTTGGCAAATAACAATTAGAAAACACCAGAAATAATTAAAAAAAAAATAAAATTGAAAGACAGAGGCTGTGGTAAGTGTGGATCTGGGCTTGCATGATGTGCTAAAGCCTGGAAAGAAGGTAGATCTCTGCCAATCTCAAGAGCATTGAGAGAGCTAGATATGAAGCTGTTTATCCTACCCTTGAAACTTAAGCAGAAAGAATCAAAAAGTGGTTTTGACACCCATGATATTGCAGCAGTAATTATAAAAAATCCATCTTTAGCTGGTCTAGGCCAGCTAGAAATATTTATTCCAGAGAGAAATATTATATATATAATATATAATATAATATAATATAGAAATATTATTCCAGATAGCATGAGAAAGGTGGTGGGTACACGTCCCTTGGAGGCATGCAAGCCTTGGGAGATGTGCTATCAACACCATTCCTCCTCCATGCCATGGAAGAACCTCCCATCTCATGGTTCCTGAGGTGGGTGCCCTCAAGCAGCTCCCACCAGCTCCTCACCAGGTCACAAATCCTCGAGTCAAGTCAACTACACACCATAAATAACCGTGTCCCTGGCCTGAGCTCCCTCCAGGCTTTGCTGCTGTTTTCTTCAGCCTGCCCTGCCTGCTTTTCTCCAGTAGTTCAATCATATTTATTAGGAATTTATAGTCCTCTGTAGGGTTTTTATATTTAGCTGCCTACACTGGAAAAACCACATTTTTATAGATGTTGGATCCCACACCTTTCTCTGTGGCTCCTCAAGGTTGGTTTTTTTTTCCCCTTTTTGTGCTTTCTATTCCATTTCTGCAGCTTGGCCCCGTTTTTTCTCTACCCTTTAGTTCCTGTCCACCAATATTTTATATTCCTTATCAAGAGAGCAAGCAGCAGGTCGTGGTTAAACGGCTGCAGTTCATCTGGGATTGGATCATCTTTGGCCACCACAGCTCCTTGGCTTCACCCCTGACACAGAGAAGTAGGAAAAAGAGCAAATTTACAGCATTTGTAAAAAGGGCCAGATGTGCTGCTCTGGTTTGTGGAGGCAGAGATGGGAAGAGGGTCATCAAGCTCCTTAAAGTCTAAGCTGAGTTTGCTACAAGGTCAATGGGATGAGGTTCAACCAGGCCAAGGGCTGGGTCCTGCCCTTGGGTCACCACAACCCCCTGAATGCTCCAGGCTGGGGGAAGAGGGGATGGAAAGTGTCCGAGGAAAAGGACCTCAGGGCTTGGGGACAGGGGCTGGAGATGAGCCACAGTGTGCCCAGGTGGCCAAGGAGCCACCAGCTCCTGGTTGGTGTCAGCAGCAGTGTGGGCAGCAGGAGCAGGGATGGTCCCCCTGGACTGGGCACTGGGGAGGAACAACCTCCAATCCTGGGGTCAGGTTTGGGCCCCTCACTCCCAGAAGGAGCTTGAGGGGCTGGAGCGTGGCCAGAGAAGGGCAAGAAAGGTGGGGAAGGGTCTGGAGCAGGAGTGTGGTGAGGAGCAGCTGAGGGAGCTGGGGGGGTTGAGGCTGGAGCAAAGGAGGCTCAGGGGAGACCTTCTGGCTCTGCACAACTCCCTACAAGGAGGTTGTGGGGATGTGGGGGCTGAGATCTCTTGTCCCCAAGTGCCAGGACAAGAGGAAAGGTCCTCAAGTTGCCCCAGGGGAGGTTGAGGTTGGAGCTGAGGAACAATTTGTTGGTGGTCAGGGCTGTTTTGGGCTGTGCCAGGCTGGGCAGGGCAGGGGTGGAGTCCCCATCCCTGGAGGGGTTTCCAAGCCATGTAGATGTGGTGCTGAGGGATGCGGGTTGAGAGTGGAGTTGGTAGAACCTGGTTAACAATTGGACTTGATGATCTTAAAGGTCTCTTCCAACCAAGATGATTCTGTGACTCTCTGATTCTATATGCTAGTGGACTGATCAAGGTCAATGCTCTTCCCCAGATCATCAATCCAAACCCCAAGTAAACCACTGCTGGTCAATGATTATCTCCATTATACACTTATTTGAAGCCTGATTCTCCACGAGCAAACAGAGGCAAGAGAGGCCAAGCCCTTGGTGACCTTGGTGTTTGCCTTGCAGCAGGTTGGTGGGAGGGCAACACAAACCTGGAGCTCCTGCCCCAAGGGCACCAAAGTTGTAAACCTGAGAGAGAAACCCCCATTGGTCTCTCATTTGCTGAAGGACCCACTACAAATAACAAAGGGATGGCAGTGACCTCGTTCTGAGCAGAAGTTGAGTCCATTTAGGCCCTTTAAAGTGATTAAATTGCTTAATATGGTGTAGACAAGAGAGCTGAAAACTGCAGAGAAGGTCTCACTGCAAACCCCAAGAGTAGATGCAATTTCTTTCCTCAGAGGATGAGTTTAAAAGGTCAATGTAAAGTCAACCTCAAGCCAGAAAAGCCTTTATCTCCCTCTGCATGTCTACCTATTCCATAGATCCTTCTAGAATCCCCTAAATAACAGCAAAACTCTGTTTAAAAGCTTTTTTCCTGGTTTCTCCAATGGAGATGTTGCATTTGGATGGTTTGGATGGTGCCACAACCTTCCCTCACATCATGGGTGGTGTTGGTGGGGAGAAAAATAAGTTGTATGAGAGGTAGATGTCCTTCACCAGCATTAAGCTTGATATGAAGATGATCACTGAAAAGATAAGACCAGAAAGACAAAACTGGGAGGACAAGTGGCTGGTAGAGTGAGAGAGCTGCCTAGACACAAAACATGCTCAGGATTAAACCAAAAAACTAGAAGGCAACTGATTTTTTGCAGTCCCACCACTCTATCTCTTTGTGAAGCCTTTTACTGGTGTTATTTATTGGTATATACAAAATTTCTGCCAAGATAAGGAGCTGCCAGACTGGATATGGTTTGGACTCATGATCTCAAAGGTCTTTTCCCACCTAAATTATTCTGTGATTCTATGATATTAGAAATCTGCAGGGTTCTAGCAACAGGACAAGAGGAACCAGCCTCAAGTTGGCCCAGGGGAGGTTGAGGTTGGAGCTGAGGAACAATTTGTTGTTGGTCAGGGTTGTTTTGGGCTGTGCCAGGCTGGGCAGGGCAGGGGTGGAGTCCCCATCCCTGGAGGGGTTCCCAAGGTGTGGAGATGTGGTGCTGAGGGACAAGGGTTAGCAGTAAACTTGGTGTAATTAGGTTAATGATTGGACACGATGCTCTTAAAGGTCTTTTCCAACCTAAACAATTCTATGATTCTATAAGAAGAAACTGTTCTCAAGCCTCTACAAGGATCCCAATGAAACTCAGAAATAAATCTGGATGACCAGAGTAAAAAGCTGCATATTTCCAGCTAGCAATTTAAGTTTGCACCTATTTTCCCATTATCCCAGTCCCCTTTTTCCACTCGAGCTCTTACCATGACTCCTGAGAGGTCAAATACCTCAGTAGAAGTGGAATTTAGTATCCAGAAAAAAAACCCAGGCTGCTCCACAGGTCTAACTGTGGAGATCTTAACACCACCAGCAGCTCACAGCTAGAAGACAAGAGAGGAACTGGTCTGTACTGGGAGCTCTCAGGTGTGACCATCTAATAATGCATCACTTCTTTTTATGGAGAACCTGGAACCTACTAAAGACTCCACGTTCCCTTCATGGCCTTGCCCTAAACTAAAGAAACCACCAACAGCTCATTAATACCTCATTAGAAGGTGTGAATACAAGATATAAAGGGGGGGTTGGTGCAAAGCAGCTTGTAGGGGAAAGAATTGGAAAATTCAGGTTGTCTTCCTCACCAATTTTATTGACCTCATCACTTCTGGCTTGCACACACTGCCTCCTTTATGTGCTGTGAGTCAGGCTGGAGAAATCCTATTTCTCCTCTAGCTCTGGCACAGCTGCAGATACCAGGGTTAGGAAATTCTACCAGCCAAATTTCAGGATTTCTAATTCCCGGGGAAATTTGGGCATTTGGAAATTTGCTTCATTCTGGCTAAGAAAATCAAATTCTTTCCTTCGTCGTTGCCTACAACTGGAAATTCTGACTTAAAAAAACCCCCTACACTGGAAATGTTGACCTAAGGACTATTGTCCACATCAGTGGCAATCTGCAGTCTTTGTAGGGCAGATTTTTTTCATCACAGCAGCAGATCTCCTTCAGATGTGCTCTTTATCTTTTTTTTTATTGCTCCAAAGACTTTTTTCTGATCATAAGAGAAAACAAATTTGGATTTTGAACAACTGGGCTGGATGCAAACACGCTGGTAAACCAAGGGCAAGAGGAGCAACCATAGGGGCAGCTGCTGGATCATTCCTCTCAGCAGCTTCCAAGAAAAAGGGTCCCACTCATATGATGACTCCTTGGTGTCTTCTTCTTGCTGGCTGCAAGGAACAGATGGTTCAGTAGCAGGGAAGGTTTCATCTCAAGTTCCTCACACAAGAAAGGAGAAGGTGGCATTGAAAAAGCACCTGAATTCCAGATTCAAGAGTAATTTCAGACTCAAGAGTGAGTTCAGATGAATCCTGGCACCTGAGGATAGAAATCACAATACCTCTGATGCTACAAGTCACCCATGAGAGCAAAACCAGCATAAATCATCTGCAGAAGAACAGCCCAATGGGAGATTGAAGCGATGGGTGCAAAGTGATGCATGGAAAGTTTGGAAAATTAGATCATGTCCTTGTATCTCAACCAGAAGGGTCTTTAGTCAAAGCTTCTAGTGGTGGGATAAGTCAAGATCCTTATCTTCATGTAGAACACAGGACATCAAGAGGCAAAGATGAGGCAGCACTGATGCCATCCTTGTCTACCAAGTCAGATATTTGGGTTCTGAGATACCTTTTGCAGATTCCTCAATATTCATGGAGAAAAAAGTTCTTTAACATGAGGGTGATGGATCAGTGGAAGGGGCTGCCCAGAGAGGGGGTGGAGGCCCCATCCCTGGAGTCCTTCAAGGTCAGGCTTGCTGGGGCTCTGAGCAGCCTGCCCTAGGTAGAGATGTCCCTGCTGGGGTAGGGAGGTTGGACCAGATGAGCTCTAGAGGTCCCTTCCAGCCTCAAACATTCTGTGATTCTATGAAAACTGGATTCTCATCTCCTCCTAAGATGGATATTCATGCTTGGTCAGATGACTCAAGCCCTCACACCCTTGTGATGAAAGCTTGAGATGAGTAGACTGACTCTGTGTGTCTACACTGTGGTTACTGAAGGGAAATTCATCAAACAGGATTAAGATTCACATTCAAATTAAAACAACAACATAAAATCATAGAGTCATAAAATGGTTTGGATTGGAAGGGGTCTTAAAGACCATCTAGTTCCAACCCCCTGCCATGGACAGGGACACCTCCCACTCAGAGCCCCATCCAACCTAGTCTTGAAGACTTGCAGGGATGGAGCATCCACAACTTGTCTGGGCAACCTGTGCCAGTGTCTCCCCACCCTCAGAGTGAAGAACTTCTTCCTAATTTCTACTCTGAATCTACCTTCTTCCAGTTTGAAGCCACCAACTCTTGTCCTATCACTACAAGCCCTTTAAAAGTCCCTTCCCAGCTTTCTTGTAGCCCCCTTCAGATCCTGGAAGGCCCCCAGAAGGTCTCCCTGGAGCCTTCTCTTCTCCAGGCTGAACAACCCCAACTCTCTCAGCCTGTCTTCATAGGGGAGATGCTCCAACCCTCTACTTGATAGATCTCAGGGACTCATACTCTGCCTGAAACACACCCAGAAGGGGCTCCCCCAAGGATCCATCCCCACCCAACACTCTCCAACACCTTTATCAACAGCTTTTATGGATCCAAGAGAAGTGGAAAATTACTGCTGGCACAACCCATGGATTTTGCAGCCTGCAGGGAAGCAGAAACCACCAGGACCAGGCCAGTGACACCCAAGTGGTCTGGCCCACTTGCTTTGCCATTGCAACGGGGCCAAATTCATGGCCAAGAATTGGGAGAGGAAGAATGTGAGTCACAGGAGGTTGGAGACAGAGTCCTAGAAAGCAGCAACCCCAACCAGTGGTGTTGGAACATCTCTGCAGAGCTCTGGGTGAGGGCTTGGATGTGCAAGCATGGACCTGATGGCTTCAACACTCATATTCCCTCATACTCCAGCCCCTGCTAAAATCTTGGACCAGGGTTGCGAGGTCCCCGGCGTGAGATGTGAAAACCCTACAGGGGTTGATATATTTGTTTTTATCCCAGGGTGAACTTGTGGCTTGAAATCTTTTCCTCCTCAGCAGCTTTGAGCCAAACGGGGAGTTTGGTGTGAAGATTATGAGAGGAAATTCTTCGTTTTCACTGGGATTCCTGTAAAAGGGAGATGTTGTAAGAACGGGGGATTTTCACCCAGGGACGACGGGGGCATGAGGTAATTTTCCCTCCATCAAGCAAAGGGTGAGGAGAAGTTCATCCCCTCCTAATTATATGAGGAAGGGAAAGTTGAACCAATTTGCAGCAGTATTTACCTAAGGCTCACACGCCCCGTGGAGGGAAAGAGAGGGGAAAAAAATGAGTGAAAAAATGAAATTCAACCAATGTTCTGGGCTATCACTTCAGCAGTGGAAAGAGACACACTGGGTGAGGCCACAGGTCTGGGTTTTATCTGCTCCCCAGGGCTAAATAAAAGGATTTCTAGGAAAGCAGACCCTGGAACAAGGTCAAGGAGCTGTGCCCAGCCTCAGAGAAACCATTGTCAGCATCCATGGAATACTCCTGGCACAGGCTCCCTGTAAAAAGCCTGTAGAGAAGGTACCAGATCCCTAATTCCCAAGCTTTTTTTTTTGTGGAAGAATCCTGCCAACCCTCAAATTTTCTTGCAAACCACTGCACACCCCATCAAGCTTAGGAAATGCAGGCTGGGGAGCTCAGCTGTCTTTAGGCTTAATGTGCTCCTATGGCCCAGCCTCACCACAGGCACAGGGACCACCAGCAGCTTCTAAACCACACTTGGAGTCCTCCTGGGCTCCCAGGGTAAAGCTGAGCCCAGGGAGGTCAATGGGAGTCTTTCTACTGCCTTCAACAGCCTTTAGATCATGGGCTTCCCACGCTGGGAGAGCAGCTCTGCTGCTGACAAGGGTTTCACAGAGGATGGCAAAACAGGAGCTGGGTGGGTCCCAAGATGACTGCTTGGGTTTGGGGGTGATTTTCCTCAGGTCACATAGTTTTCAACATCTCTGGAATCCCACAGGCTGAGCTGGGTGAGGATATTGAGGCACTCAAGGTTCAGAGCTTGTCCTCAGCCTCTTCATGGTTGATGTTCGTATGAGGAAAGTGTCTTGAGGACCCCATGAGCTTCTGGGGTGCAGGGTGGTGGCCAGCAGAGCTGGTCATCATGTGCTTCTCTTTCTTTATTGTAAGATGGAGCCGTTTTATCACATCTTTCCACTGGTGGAAGGGATTGGACATTAGGAAGAAGTTCTTCACTGCCAGAGTGGTCAGGGACTGGAAGAGGCTGCCCAGGGACGTGGTGGAGTCACCATCCCTGGAGGGGTTCAACAGAGTAGATGTGGTGCTTTGGGACATGGTCTGGGGGTCAGGGAGATGTTGGGATGAAGGTTGGACTTGATGATCCTGGAGGTCTTTTCCAACCATAATGATTCTATGATTCTATGATTCTGTGATTCCATGATTCTATGGAAGGTAGCAAGGTCTGCAAGACATTCAGGTGTATCACAACCAGGCTGGTGGAAAGCCCATTGCCAACCCTCTCAGCAGTCCCACAGCTAAAGCATATGGATTTTCAAGGTTCTCATGAAACCCAAAGAATAAGGTGGTTGGAGTCAGAGTCAGACCTGGCTGCTCAGAGGACCTGTTTGTGACACTCTGATTTGTCATAGCACATAAGCCCTGACAGATGATCACAGAATGTTTGAGGCTGGAAGGGACCTCTAGAGGTCATCTGGTCCAACCTCCTTACACAAGCAGGGACATCTCTACCTAGGGCAGGCTGCTCAGAGCCCCAGCAAGCCTGACCTTGAAGGACTCCAGGGATGGGGCCTCCACCACCTCTCTGGGCAGCCCATTCCACTCATCTATCACCCTCAGATTAAAGAACTTTTTTCTAATCTCCAGCCTAAATCTCTCCTTTCCCAGCTTCAAACCATCACTCCTGGTCCTTACAAACCCTTTTGAATAGACCTTCCCCCAGAGATGGCCAATTCAAACATCAGTTCACTAGAGCTATCTCCCTGTATCATCAAAGAAGATAGGGCTCATGACTCCAGGTTGCCCACCTTGACTAGAGTCTCTGAGATGTTGCTGGGGCCATTCATCCTTTTCTTGAACCTTATAACCACTGAGATAGGCTCTGAGATCAAGTGAGGTGATGTTAGCACCCCCCAACCCACATATCTGTAAACGAGATCCCACCACCTTGACTGGGGTCTGGAGGTCTGGACCCTTGTTCTTCCACCACATTTGAAGTCCCTGCATGACTGCTGCTATTTACCCACATGGGGCTATCCTCAGGGCAGCCACGAAACCCAGAGCAGAATGGGAGCAGCTTGTCCTGTTTACTAACAATAATTAGATTTCAAGGCCTGTCCAAAGATGACCCAAGTCTAAGTGATGTTCTTGGCACCATCAAGCTGAAGGTTGCCAGATTCAACCAGGACTGGGGCACCAAGCACAGATAGAGCCTGTTAGGAAGAAGTTGTTGCCCAGGAGGGTGGGGAGACACTGGCCCAGGTTGCCCAGAGAGGTGCTGGANTCCACATCAATATGAGAAGAAACTTCATGGTGAGGGTGCCAGAGCCTGGCCCAGGCTGCCCAGGGAGGTTGTGGAGTCTTCTTCTCTGGAGACATCTAAAACCCACCTGGACATGTTCCTGTGTGACCTGCTCTGGGTCATCCTGCTCTGGCAGGGGGGTTGGACAAGATGATCTTTGGAGGTTCCTTCTAATCCCTGACATTCTGTGATTCTGGCTGAAAACCAGGAGCTGCTCCCTCTTGCTGGAGAAGCTCAGAGGGAGAAGAGCTGAAATGGTGCCAAAGGAACCACAGGAAAGGAATAATATTGATGGTCTCTATTGTAAGTTGGTATTTGGGATTTGGTTGTCCCCTCAAAGTCTTCACCTCTCTGAACCAGGAACCACAAAGTCAAGCCAGGCATGAAAACCAGCCAAGACTTCCTGAAAACCCCAATGAAAATGAAATCCCCACATTCTTATTCCACCATCAACATGGACAGTCTGAAAGGCTGGGCTTGCAACCAAAGACAAACACTGTGCCCACCTCTTGTGGCAACCAGGACACCTTAGAAGAACTTGGTGGCAACTCTTCTTTGCCTCCAACCCCTAGACATTGAAATGCTTTGTCCCATTTGGGTAGATCCAATTAAGTGTTAAGGGAGGAGTCACTAGGTGGCAATGTTACCCATGCTCATCAGGACAAGGTGTTTTTGGCCAGCACACTCAGGTTGGGTCCTGGCTTGGGTTTTCTGATGAAGAAACTCTGGTTTGAACCAGAGTTTGTGGTCTTCAAGAGAGGTTAGGGCAGAATTTGTTCCACAGTTTAGTTGGCTGAAGTAAATTCTTGAGAAGAAGTAGGAGGCTGGACACGTCCAGATTGAGATCAGCACCTTTTCCAGACCAAGGGTCAAGTAGAAGAATGAAATGAAATCAAATTACCCTCAACTCCCTCTCATGTAATTATTTCTTCACTGGGAGGACAAAGCTTCATTTTTCCCTACCCCTTATCTACTATAATAAATTAAATATGGCCAGGGCACAAGAACTGGGTCATTGGGTCTTTTACGTTGCCTGAGAAGTCCCTGGTCACCTCCAGCCCAAGCCAACCAGCTCATTCTGACTCTTCTTGGGCATGTTTTAGAAGCTTGCACAGAGCAGGAGCTGTGGCCATCAGGAGGCACCCACCCTGTCTTAGAAAGTGAGAGGATTTAATCATAGAATCATAGAATGTTTGAGGCTGGAAGGGACCTCTAGAGGTCATCTGGTCCAACCTCCTTACACAAGCAGGGACATCTCTACCTAGGGCAGGCCCAGATGGGATCATTCTATGATTCTGTGGATCCTGGCCAGGGAATGGTCCCAGCTACAGGTCGTTTATGAGCATCACCTTAACCTCAGGGGCTGAGACAGAGCAAAGAAAAAGGTGGCAACCTTATGGTGGACACATAGGACATCTGGAGAAGAGAAGGCTCCAAGAGGACCTTGTTGTGGCCTTCCAGGATCTGAAGAGAGCTCCAAGAAAGCTGGGGAGGGACTTTTGAGGCTGTGGGGTAGTGGTAGGACTGGGGAGAATGGGTCAAAACTAGAGGTGGGGAGATTCAGATGAGATGTTAGGAAGAAGTTCTTCTCCAGGAGGGTGGGGAGACACTGGCCCAGGTTGGCCAGAGAGGTGCTGGAAGCCCCAACCCTGGACATTTTGCAGGCCAGGCTGGCTGGGGCTGTGAGCAACTGATGTAGTGGGAGGTGTCCCTGCCCATGGCAGGGGGGTTGGAACTGGATGATCTTGAAGGTCCCTTCCAACCCTGACAATTCTGTGATTCTATGAGTCCATCCCTGGACATTTTTCAGGCCAGGCTGGATGGGGCTTGGAGCAACCTGCTCTAGTGGGAGGTGTCCCTGCCCATGGCAGGGGGGTTGGAACTGGATGATCTTTAAGGTCCCTCCCAACCCTGACAATTCTATGATTCTAACATCTCGAGGACATAGGGAAGGTCATTGTGTGATGTTCACCAAAGCTCCCACCATCTACCTCCCTTTCCTATGTGTTAGAAACGATGGAGCTCACCCAAGGCAGGCTGCAGAGAGGCTGTGCTGCCCTCCCAGTTGCTGTCATCAGATGGAGCTTGATGCATCCCAGGAGCAGTTTGGTGGGAGGCTTGAGTTCCTGACAGAAGAAACGATCCCCTAATGAAATTAGAGGAGGAATTCAGCTCTGCTGGTATCTGCCTCTCTCCACACCATGTAAACCTAAACTCCTGCTAATTCCTCCAAGTGCTGCTCTCCTGAGGGGGAAGGGGCCTCTCCCTCCTCCTGTTTACATTCTCCCAATTACCTCATTTGTCCTGTGTTTACTGAGGGATTGGGTTCTTCAGAGACACCACAACCCGACCGGGATGGCCCTTGATTGAAGAGGCCCTGAGCAGACCGAGGAGAGGATCGGATGGCAGGGATGGGGATCTGCTCATTATCCACAAGAATGTGAGGGTTTGAAAGAGCAGGGAAGGAGCTGGGTCCAAGGGCCTGGCAAGAGAGGCACAAAGTCACGAGAGGAGAATACAGGACAGGCAAAAACCAGGGAAATATCCCCTACCTGTGCAAGAACATGAGAGCACAACCTGGGAGTCTCTTCCCTTTGGATTGAGGTCCCTCACACAGCTCAAGGTGTCTTCTTGATCTTCAGCCTGGAGAAGAGAAGGCTCCAGGGGGACCTCGTAGGGACCTTCCAGGACCTGAAGGGGCTCCAGGAAGGCAGGGGAAGGTCTGTTCCAAAGGGTTTGTAAGGACAGGACCAGGAGTGATGGTTTGAAGCTGGGAAAGGAGAGATTTAGGCTGGAGATTAGAGAAAAGTTCTTTAATCTGAGGGTGATAGATGAGTGGAATGGGCTGCCCAGAGAGGGGGTGGAGGCCCCATCCCTGGAGTCCTTCAAGGTCAGGCTGGATGGGGCTCTGAGCAACCTGCTCTAGCTGCAGATGTCCCTGCTCAGTGCAGGGAGGTTGCACTAGATGACCTCGAAAGGTCCCTTCCCACCCAAACCATTCCATGAATCTCTGATTCAATGAAACCCAGCCCAGCTATTTTCATGGTGGTTTGGGATGTGGATGCCCTGGATCCAAGCCATGGGTTGGCTAAAGGCTTGTTGAGCAACTCTAAGTGGGAGAGGCAAGATTCCCCACCAGAAATGAGGTCTCCCTGCACTCAGTGATGGTTCCAGCAGCTCACCAGTAGATGGCTTTGGGAGGGAAGTTCCAAATCTGGACTGAGCCTTTGTGGGTTCCAGGAGGGGAAGAGGACTCATGCCTGGACCATCTGGTGCAGGCTGGCCCATAACCACAGAGACCCCAGGGTCTCACACTCAGTGGTGGCCCAACAGTGAGTCCACCACAGACTTTGGCCTGGGCCTTTGCAGGAACCAAGTGACCTTGACTCATAACTCGTGGTTTTCCTGCAGGGAGAGGGACAACTGGGTTCAAAGTGCCCAAAAGAACCAAATGGTGGTTCTGTAGCACTGGGGGAGTGACGTGTTCTGGAACAAGCTGCAAACATACAGAGCAAGTTGTAAAGGAAGAGACAGGTTGGGGAAGTCCTGGTGGGTAGTGCTGGAGAATTGCCTTGGAGCACTTAGACAACTTGGTGCAATATCCATGGACACATGAGTGAGCTCCTGAATTTCTTCTCTTAGTGAAATCTTAGTGGGCAGCAGGTCAAGGAAGGTTCTCCTCTCCCTCTGCTCTGCCCCAGTGAGGCCACCTCTGGAGGATTGGGTTCAGTGCTGGGCTCCACAGCTCAAGAGAGACAAGGAGCTACTGGGGAGAGTCCAGGGGAGGCTGTGGAGATGCTGGTGGGACTGGAGCATCTGTGTGCCCAGGACAGGCTGAGAGCCCTGGGGCTGCTGAGCTGCACAAGAGAAGCCTCAGAGGGGATCTGCTCAATGCTGCTCAAGAGCTAAAGGGTGGGGGCAAGAGGCTGGGGCCAGACTCTGGTCAGTGGTGCCCAGGGCCAGGCCAAGGGGCAGCGGGCACCAAGTGGACCCCAGGAGGTTCCATGTGAGCAGGAGGAGGTGGGTGTTTGTTGTGAGGGTGTTGGAGCCTGGCCCAGGCTGCCCAGAGAGGTTGTGGAGTCTCCTTGTCTGCAGAGATCCCAAAGGTGGCTGGAGATGATGCTGGGGGAGCTGCTGGAGCAGGGGGGTTGCACCAGAGCATCTCCAGAGGTCCCTTCTAACCCCTACCTTGTTGAGATCCTGTGTAGGACCATGAACCACAAGAACCCAGCTCTCCCTGGGAATCCAACCCTTGCTTTGCTTGCTTCCCAAGTCTCACTCAGCTGGCTGGGCTGGAGGTTCACTGACCAACTTGGCATAGGAAATCATGTCAGGAATATCAGCCTGCTCTCAGCCACTGGAGTCCAGCCAGGATTCCAGGTCCTGTTGTCCTCCTGCATCTTGAAGGGAAAAAAACCCCAACCCCTCTGTGCTTCCATTCCTCCATTTGTGGCAGGATTTTGTTCTGCACCAGAAGGGAGCAGGGAATTATTTCACAGAGATCCCAGAATGGAGGGTGATATTTTCATTTATTTGTTTATTTGGCTGAATTAATTTTACTTTGTTACTTTGGTTTCAGAATTCAGACCTACTAAAAGCCCCCAGCACAGTCTAGGACCTTCACACTTGTTGAAGGTAGTTGCTGAGCTCTTCAGTGAATCAGGACCAGAGTCCTCACCAAAATTCAGGAGGATGCTCCAAGGGAGCTATTAGAGAATCATAGAATGGGTTGGGTTGGAAGGGACCTTTCAAGGTCATCCAGTCCAACCCCCCTGCCCTGAGCAGGGACATCTGCAACTATCTCAGGTTGCTCAGACCCATCCAACCTCCCCTGCAATGGTGCCAGGGATGGGGCAGCCACCACCTCTCTGGCCAACCTGGCACAGGCTCTCACCACCCTCAGCACCAACAATTTCTTCCTTCTCTCTGGTCTAAATCTCCCTCTTTTCGTTTCAAACCATCCCCCCTTGTCCTGTCCCAACAGGCCCTGCTCAAAACTCTGTCCCCATCTTTCTGACAGGTCCTTTGAAGTCCTGCAAGGCCCCCAGAAGGTCTCCCTGGAGCCTTCTCCTCTCCAGGCTGCCCAAGCCCAACTCTCCCAGCCTGGCCTCACTGTGTAGGGCTGACCCAAATCCCAATCTGCAGCACATCAGCTGCTCCCAGCAGCTCTGTCTGCATCCTCTCACCACGCTCTAGATGAGAAGCATATGAAGAAGAAAACAGGTCTCCTCACACTATTCACCCTCTGCCACCACGGGTGGGAGTGATCACCTCATGAAGAAGCCAAACTACCTTCCCTCCTTTGCTGGAGGGGGGACTTGCCTTCATATCCCCACGTTTTCCAGCAACTCAGGGTTTTTTCCTGAAGAGAACAGTGCCCTGGTTGTTATGAGTCTTGTCAGGAGCCCCTCCAAACACCAGCAGAGTGGAGCAGAAGGAGAACACCAGGACAACAGCCTCTGGGTCTGGGTGGGCCACTCCTTCCAGCCAGGGCAATTTCCAAGTGTAGGATCTCCAAGGCCAGCTCTCTGCTGTTGCAGTCACCACCTCATAAACTTCACAACTTCCAGGAACCCGTTTATTTGCTCCCCTTGGAAGGCTGGTCCAGATTCTCAGTGCTCCAGTGGTTAACAAACATCTTCCACTTTCCAGCCTAAATTTATTCACGACCAGTTTATCCCCATCTGTTCCCATGCCAAGGCTGCCTTCAAGTTTAAATAGCTCCTCTCCCTCTCTGCTCTTCAGCTCCCATTCTCTATTTATAGAGCATGATGGGATCTTCTCCAAGCCTCTGTTTTGCTGAGCTAAACAAGTGGAGCCCTTTGAGCCTCCTCAGCAGGGCACTGCCCTCCTCTGATGCTCATCCTCACCCTTCTCTGCACCTCTTCCAGGTTGAATTCACCTTCCTTAAACACAATGAGCTAAAATTGAACCTTGGGGTCCACCAGCTTGCTGCAGGGTCACTAAGATGACCACAAAACCAGGGATGTCCTTCATGCAGAGAAGTTATCATGCTCCATCTCAAGTTGGTTGCAATCTTCTCCCTGCTACCTCTGGTGGAAAACTGCTCCCTGGTCTCCATCAGAATCAGAGAATCATCAGGGTTGGAAGGGACCTTAAAGATCATCCAGTTCCAACCCCCTGCCATGGGCAGGGACACCTCCCACTACAGCAGTTGCTCACAGCCCCAGCCAGCCTGGCCTTCAACATCTCCAGGGATGGGGCTTCCAGCACCTCTCTGGGCAACCTGGGCCAGTGTCTCCCCACCCTCCTGGGCAACAACTTCTTCCTAACGTCTCATCTCAATCTCCCCACCTCTACTTTTGACCCATTCCCCCAGTCCTACCACTACCCCACAGCCTCAAAAGTCCCTCCCCAGCTTTCTTGGAGCCCCCTTCAGATCCTGGAAGGCCACAAGAAGGTGTTTTGAGGTTTGATGGTCACAGCAGACAGAAGAGAGAAGCTCCTTCCATGAAAGGGGAAGGAAATTCCTTGTGGTGGCTCAAAATAGTGCCTGTCATGTCCTTTTCATGCCACTTCCTGGTGAGAAATCCTGAGGCTGCTCAACAGAGCCCTGGGGAGCAGGCTGAGGGACAAGGAGCAGGAGAAGGTGGCAACTCTTCCTTCTTGCCTCCTGAACTCAGCTGTACTCCAGTGAGTCACTGCAGTGAGTCACAGTGAATGGTTCTCTGGGCCATGGCACTCTCTCCCCATCCCTGGGACAAGTGCCACGAACCCCTCCAGGCTCCTTGGGCTTGGTTTCAGTTTTACTGAGAGGAGGAAACAGCATCTCCCAATTCCACCCGTGTTCCGAATCATATGAGGTGTCTGCTGGTGGTGAAGGGACCTCTGAGATCATCTGGTGCATCCCTCTGGTCAAACCGGTTCCTCTCTCTTCTGCTCCGGTACCTTGTCCTCCCAGATGACCCACACCACAGAATTTGCTCTGCTAGGGACTGAATTATTCAGTTTCCTTTTTAAGGAATTGGGTTTTATTTCTTTTTAAGGGAACCTGGGTGTGGAAGGGAAAAACAGTTCACCCCAGGGTTGACATCCCTTAGATGGCACGTTGGGTAGACCTGCTAGCAGGGTGTGGATATGGGCTCAGGGCTCATACCTTGAAGAGCAGAAGAGGCAGCATGGATGAAGAGACAAGGTCAGGCTTGATGGGGCTCTGAGCAACCTGCCCTAGGTAGAGATGTCCCTGCTTATTGTAGGGGAGGTTGGACTAGATGACCTCTAGAAATCCCTTCCAACCCAAACCATTCTATGATATAAATCACCTCTCATGGAGAAAGGGTGAGAAAATTGGGGTTGTTCCGCCTGGAGAAGAGAAGGCTCCAGGGAGACCTTCTGGGGGCCTTGGAGGACTTCAAGGGGCCTGGCAGAAAGATGAGGACAGAGTTTCGAGCAGGGCCTGTTGGGACAGGACAAGGGGCGATGGTTGGAAACTAAAAGAGGGAGATTTAGACTGGAGAGAAGGAAGAAATTGTTGATGCTGAGGGTGGTGAGAGCCTGGTTGAGGTTGCCCAGAGAGGGGGTGGCTGCCCCATCCCTGGCCCCATTGCAGGGGAGGTTGTTTGGGGCTCTGAGCAACCTGAGATAGTTGCAGATGTCCCTGCTCAGGGCAGGGGGGTTGGACTGGATGAGCTTGAAAGGTCCCTTCCCACCCAACCCATTCCATGATTCTCTAATATCTGTAAATCTCACTTGGAGCATCCTCCTGAATTCTGGTGAGGACTCTGGCCCTGATTCATCCTATGATATTCCTTGACCCCAGGATGACCATCACTGCCCAGTGAGACCCTGGGGTGACCAAACTGTGCCTGCTTGAAGTGAAGGACTTCCCAGAGTTTTAGGACTACACTTCAGCACCAAAATAAAAACTGTGTGGAAGATTCTAGACTGAGAGAGTTGGGGTTGTTCAGTAAAACTGAAACCAAGCCCAAGGAGCCTGGAGGAGTTCGTGGCACTTGTCCCAGGGATGGGGAGAGAGTGCCATGGCCCAGAGAACCATTCACTGTGACTCACTGCAGTGACTCACTGGAGTACAGCTGAGTTCAGGAGGCAAGAAGGAAGAGTTGCCACCTTCTCCTGCTCCTTGTCCCTCAGCCTGCTCCCCAGGGCTCTGTTGAGCAGCCTCAGGATTTCTCATCAGGAAGTGGCATGAAAAGGACATGACAGGCACTATTTCGAGCCACCACAAGGAATTTCCTTCCCCTTTCATGGAAGGAGCTTCTCTCTTCTGTCTGCTGTGACCATCAAACCTCAAAACACCTTCTGGTGGCCTTCCAGGATCTGAAGGGGGCTCCAAGAAAGCTGGGGAGGGACTTTTGAGGGTGTCGGGTAGTGGTAGGACTGGGGGAATGGGTCAAAAGTAGAGGTGGGGAGATTGAGATGAGACGTTAGGAAGAAGTTGTTGCCCAGGAGGGTGGGGAGACACTGGCCCAGGTTGCCCAGAGAGGTGCTGGAAGCCCCATCCCTGGAGATGTTGAAGGCCAGGCTGGCTGGGGCTGTGAGCACCTGATCTAGTGGGAGGTGTCCCTGCCCATGGCAGGGGGGTTGGGACTGGATGAGCTTTGAGGTCCCTCCCAACCCTAACTCTATGATTCTAAATGGGTCCATGTCTCCAGTTCAGCCATTGGCACCTGCCAGTGAAGCCACCAGCAGCCACCTCTACCTCCTGGGGTGGTGGCCACTTGGCAGCCAAGCTGCAGCCCCATGGAGCAGGTTGCTGTTAGTCACATCTTCTGGGCAGCAGGAACTCTGGAGGAGGAGGAGGATGCTCTGTGCTGCTGAGTCAGAGGGTCAGACCCAATTCCTGGCTCCCATCAACAAAGAGTTGACCTCCCCAGCAGCCAAGTACCACCAGCTCTCCTTGTCACCTTGCCTAGGGGACATTTTCCAAGCAAGGTTCACTCTCTGAAACCAACAGACTCGTTTGCTGCTCATTTTGCAACCCCAAATCTGACGCCCACCAGGGGAATTTCTTTTCCTCTCTCTCTCTGGCTCAAGATGAGAAACGTTTCTTTCCAAATTTCTCCTTATTATTTTTTTAATGCTTCACTTGAGAGGCTACAGGCGACCAGGGCTACGATACAGGGAGCTCAAGGAAATTGCAAGTGACTCAAGAGGATGGAGAACATTTCATCTAAACAACTCAGCTCCTTCGCTGCAACTTTTTCCACAGCCAGAGCCACATGGCTCTGGAAATCCCACCAAAGGGATGGAAAGAAATGACAAATTTCTTATGAACTTCTTGCTGGCCTGGCACTAGCAGCAGTTATGGGCCAAAGGGAGGTCACAGTGGATGCAGCCAGCTCTGGTGCAGAGCAGAGCAGCTAGTTCCCAATTGCACTTTCAGGAATATGCAACTGGTTGAGTCCTCCTGGGTTGAGTCCTCCTTGGAAGGCTGTTCCCAAGAGGTAGAGCAGAGTGGTGGAGACATCTCCCATTTCTACAGAGTCACAGGATCACAAGAGGAACAAGTGGCTCCTCTGCTTCTCCATTGAAAAGATGGGGAGATCAGTCTTCATAGAATCATAGAATTGTCAAGCTTGGAAGGGACTTTCAAGATCATCTAGTTCCAACCCCCTTGCCATGAGTGGGAATGGGTCTGGAGCAAAATGGGGTGACTGGAAGGTGGCTGCAGAGACACCAGTGGGAAGAAGTATTTTCCTATGTTGGAGCAGGGTTTAGCTTGCAGACACCTCCACCCTCAGAGGTTCAAAGACTCCTCTTTGCCCATGCACAAGGTGTCTTAGCTCCTGTTATAGCCAATGGAAATCTACTGAGTGGATCCTGAAGAAAGCTCCACCTCACCCAAAAGCACATACCAAGGCATGTGTTGGGCACCACATTTGGCCTTTGATACCAGTGTAAGGGCAACTGAAGGTCCAAACCTCCAGCAGTCAATAGGGACATCTGCAACTAGAGCAGGTTGCTCAGAGCCCTCACCTGGAAGGTTTCAGGGATGGGGCAGCCACCACCTCTCTGGGCAACCTCAACCAGGCTCTCACCACCCTCAGCATCAACAATTTCTTCCTTCTCTCCAGTCTAAATCTCCCTCTTTTAGTTTCCAACCATCTCCCCTTGTCCTGTCCCAACACGTCCTGATCAAAAGTCCCTCCTCATCTTTCTGACAGGCCCCTTGAAGTCCTGCAAGGCCCTCAGAAGGTCTCCCTGGAGCCTTCTCTTCTCCAGCCCTCCCACCATTGCTGGGGCCTCCTCTGGCCCCGCTCCCCCAGCTCCATGGCTCTGCTGTGCTGAGCACTCCAGAGCTGCCCCAGCACTCAGGGGGTGTCCCCAGGTTGGAGCAGAGGGGCAGGATCCCCTCCCTGCCCTGCTGCCCACGCTGCTGGGGAGCAGCCCAGGAGGACCTTGGCTGCTGGGCTGCTCAGCTCCAGCTCCTCACCCACTGGTACCATCAAGTCCTTCTCCATAGGGATGCTCAATGATGAGTGTGCCCCTCCTGGACTGCCCAGTGAATGGTGTTTGCCACCAGCGCAGTGGATCTGGAAGCAGGGGACATGCAGAACCTGCCTGGCAGGCACTTGGGAGCCTGGGGACTTGGCCATTCCCACCTCCAGGAACTGCCCATTTCCACCAGGAGCCCTTGGCAGGCAGCCTGGGCACAGCCTGTCCCCACCACCCAGGGCCAACATGGGGCCAGTATGTGAGTGTGTGACTGAGATTCCACCAAATATACATCAGTATGCTCCACATCTCTCTTTTTTTTTCCCCCCCTTCTTTTCCCTCCCTCTTCTTTTTTTTCCCCTCTTTAAATAGAACTTGCTGCATTTAGGCCAATAAAAACTAGTAAAAATTCAGACTGTTCCCTGCAATTTCAGTAAACCTGCCCAGGGTTGGAAGCCTCCCAGCAGGGTCATGAACTGTTTTCTATAGGTCTTGTGCCTCTATTTTTAAACTGGCAGTTGGCCCTCAGACATTCACGGTGCTCTTTCAAGAAGACATTCAAGAACAGACAATCACCTAAGAGCTCATGGCTCTGACACAGCCCCAGGAAACCTTCACTAGGGTGTGATTGTCAGGGGAAGACAAGGTGGGCTCCAGAAAGCCTACAAAGAATCTCAACAAGGTAAGGGTTGGAAGGGAGCTCTGGAGATGCTCTGGTGCAACCCCCCTGCTCCAGCAGCTCCCCCAGAGCATCTCCAGCCACCTTTGGGATCTCTGCAGACAAGGAGACTCCACAACCTCTCTGGGCAGCCTGGGCCAGGCTCCAACCCCCTCACAACAAACAACCACCTCCTCCTGCTCACATGGAACCTCCTGGGGTCCACTTGGTGCCCGCTGCCCCTTGGCCTGGCCCTGGGCACCACTGACCAGAGTCTGGCCCCAGCCTCTTGCCCCCACCCTTTAGCTCTTGAGCAGCATTGAGCAGATCCCCTCTGAGGCTTCTCTTGTGCAGCTCAGCAGCCCCAGGGCTCTCAGCCTTTGGCAGAAGAGATGCTCCAGTCCCCTCATCACTCCAAGTCAACAGGCAAAACAACTGCTCCAGAACTCTCCCAAGCCTTGGAGGCAAGAATGGCTGGTGAAAGGAGTTCACTGATGTAAAACTAACAGAAAAACTGTTCCCAGCAGCCTCGGAAACCAGAGTTTGGTTCAGCATCATAGGAAAACTTTTCACCACCAGCTTCTACTTGGGGGTATCAGGACTGAACTCAGGCACAAGCATTTCCTTAGCATTGAGATTCATAGAATTGTCAGGGTTGGAAGGGACCTTCAAGCTCATCTAGTTCCACCCCCCCTACCCCAGCAGGGACATCTCTACCCAGGGTAGGTTGCTCAGAGCCCCAGCAAGCCTGACCTTGAAGGACTCCAGGGATGGGGCCTCCACCACCTCTCTGGACAACCTGTTCCAGTGATCAACCACCCTTATACTAAAGAACTTTTTCCTGATGTCCAACCTAAATCTACCCTGATGTAAGACTTGGATCCTAGGAACAGAGTAAAGAAAGAATTCTCTTCTGAATGCACAGGGACACCAGCCAGAAACCAGGAGTGAAGGAGACCAGACATTGGGCTTGCTCAGCAACATATATTAAAGAGGACAACCTGTTACCAGAGCTCTGGAACATCTGTGGGGATGGGAGATGATCAGTGCTCACTCCCCAAGAGGTGACACATAACATGATGGAGAAAATGAGTGAGGAAAAGGCCACAGCATCTCCATCTTCCCCTAGGAAGCAGCATCATTCCTATTTAACAACTGGTCTTCAGGGAGTGGAGGGTGTTGTAGCCAAAAGCCAGGAGATGGGTCAACACCACACTACAGAAATCAAATCCTCTGGAAAACTACTTCCCAACCCATCAGCACCTCCAGGTGAGTAAAAGCAGAGGAGGATATGGCAGCTGATTAAATTTTAGAATAGAACAGCTCCATTGGAAGAGATCCACAACGATCTTCTCATCCAACTGCCCCACTACTTCAGGAATTTTTAGTTAATATGTAATATTTTAATGAAGATCAAGAGGAGAAGTTAGACTAATACACAGTGAAGGTGGGTAGAGGTTTGCCAACAATATAGCTGAGACCTGACCCGAAAATTAATGTAAGAATAACACTGAAATCATTTTAGGGGAAATGATCTGGAGTGAATTTACAGAATACATGACTTAAGCATTGAAAATAGACTGGAGGAGACCTACAGGGCTTGCCTGATCCATCCTTTAGCTCCAGCACTTATTCTGTCAACCATGGATTCATTTAACCCTTCCAGGCACCTCTGAACTGCCACCTTCCCTTGGCAATGGGTCAAAAGCCAACATGCAAAGCCAACATAGACCACTCAGCTCTGCCAAATACATGGTGAGGAACTTCATTTCTCACCACCATCTTTATATCTGGTGTAAATCTCCCTCTTTTAGTTTCAAACCATCACTCCTTGTCCTATCCTACTCAAAACACTGTCCCCATCTTCCTGACAGGCCCCTTGAAGTCCTGCAAAGCCTCAAGAAGGTCTCCCTGGAGCCTCCTCTTCTCCAAACCCAACTCTCTCAGCTTTTCTCATAGGAGAGGTGCTCCTGACCATTTTATGACCCTGTTTCTCCAGCTCCACACACCCAGGGAATGTTACCAGCAATCCTGACCAATCCACTTTATCCCCAAGACCCAGGTCCACAAGCAGGACACACCAGATCCATGTGAAGGGTTGAAGCACCCCACATTTGTACAAGTGAGGAGACCCATGCACGTACAAACACAATAAAACCAGCCTTGGAGGCACATTTCTGTCCTCTCCAGGTCCACACCCAGCTTGACTCAGCCACTCAGCCACCTTCTCCCTCTGACACCAAGTGCATCCTTCTCAGCCAACATCTGGAGCTACGTGGTGCTTGCTTCATTCCCCCAACACAACCACACACGTGATCCCTGGGACCTGCTTGAATCATCCTGCCCCTGACCACCCTCCTTGGCTGCAGCATCTGCAGACACAGTTATCCAAAGGTCACAGCCCCAGAGATGCTCCAACACAGATGCAGAAAACAACCCTGGGGATCAGGGTCTGTCTAGTAGAACTCTTGGGTCACTCTAGATATTTTTTTTCCCTGCTTCAGCTCATCCACCTCAGCTGCAGAGCTCCCAGAGCAGCTTCACAACTCCCAACCACCATTGAGAAAAGTGCTTCACTCCTGCCAACCCTGCTAAAGAACCTCTGGAGGTGGTAACCTCTTAAATCACCCCCCTGTGAGCTGCCAGAGCTTGGCTGGAGAACACCTCCAGCCACCTTTCACTGGCCAAGGAACCAAGTGGAATAAGCCACCTTCTGTCCCTCTAGGCTGGTTTCTCCAGGTCAAAACCAAGCCCCTTTGGCAGGGGAGTTGAGAAGGAGAAGCTAATGCTCTGGCTGCTGGCACGTTACCTGCTCTGGATACACAGAGTCATTCAAGCTGCAGGGCTGGCACCTCTCACCAGCCCTACAAACTCAATCCAGAGTGAGAAGAAAGAGAACAGAGCAGGTTTTGTTTGGTTCTTTGCCCTGTTGGGGCAGCCACTGGGAAAGGGGATGTTTTTCAGGTAGGACTTGCCATGCAGAAGACAAGATGAACACACACACCACGTTGGTCCCTCTTTTTGCCTGACAAAGCCATGGATGTGCATTAATTCTGCAGCTGGAAGAGGTCTGAAGTAGATCTTCAGACAGTGCCCAACCTGGGCTGCTTATTCCAGTACTAAATAAATTTAGATTCAAGTGTGGGAGCCTCAGCTCACCCAACTTCACATTTCTCCAGCCCAGACACCTCAGCAGAGACATCACCCACAACTTCTCTACATAAGACATGGAGAGAAATAAGCAGCTCTAAAAAAAATGATTAAACTCACCAAATCCAGATGGATTTCAGATCCTGTGCTGGGATCCTCTCACTTGTCTCCTTGGAACACTCTGGAGCAGGTTGGAGGTGGTTGTGCTGTAGAGTCACGCTCCAATGATGTTGCTCAGATGGCCACCAGCATGTCCAAGCTCAGGAGAAGAAGAAGCAGAGCAGAACACCTCCTGCTCAGGTTTGCCAGCACCTGGCTCCCTGCCTGCTCAGCCAGGGGAGAGAAAGGGTCTTGCTCAAAACATCAGGAATAAATGAGGTGCTTTCAATCCTTGCTTCTCCCCACCAGCTGTATGGAGAATTAGGCTCAGGTAGTAGGTGGTCCAAATCCTTTCCCTCTTATGAATGTGGGCTCTGAAGAGGTAGGTCTGAAAGAGAGCTCTGCTCCCAAACCACTTCACTTATATCCATATAAATCTCTATCTACTTGAGAAAAGGGAAGATCAATCCAACAGAGGTGTGGAGGCAGCAGGCACATCAGTCAGACCACATTCAATCCTGGTTTGGGCCTTTCCAAAATAACTAAAGCTGATTTATCTTGTTTTTCAGTCTGGAAAAGAGCATCTCTCCCTAGTTGGAAATGCAGACTTTATGTGAAGGCCTGGGTCCAACATCTTGGCATCTACACTAAGCAGGCAGAGAAGCTGTAAAAGTGCATTATATTGGAACTTGCTGCTACAATAAAGCTACTGAAGTAGCTTTATTGGTTGTTCCAGCTACACTCTGCTACCTGATGCTTGAGATGTTGTTGTGCTGCTTCACCATCCTCATCTTCTGCTGCCATCAGTCCCTGATCACAGAGGCCAACGCTGAGCTCACCAACAGCTCCTCAGAAATCTTCTTTCAACCAAATCTGCCATATATTCCTGCCGGTCCAGATCTTCTGCTGCCCACTGTGGTGCCACCATCTCCTGCTGGACACCACGGAGACGTGGCTCCCCAGGGTCCTTCACACGGAGGGACACGACCAAGAGAGCTCAGCAAGGTGCAACCTTGCCCCAAGAGAGGCCACACACAACAAGCTCCTCCAACTGACTGGCTCCTGGTTGATTAGTCCTGGGCTTGTTCATCACCCCAACCACAAACACGTGGGTGAAGGTGGAGCTACAGAGACACAGGTGGGGCAGGTTCTGGTTGATATAGCCCTGGACTCCCCCATCACCCCAACCATGACCACCTGGGGGAGGGTGGAGATACAGAGACACAGGTGGAGCAGGTTCTGAAGCCAGTGGGGGAACCAGAACCTTCTGCTGGGCTGTGACNGGAGATACAGAGACACAGGTGGGGCAGGTTCTGAAGCCAGTGGGGGAACCAGAACCTTCTGCTGGGCTGTGACTGATCCACAGGTCAACTCCACCCGGGGACCCCCAGCTCAGGTCCCAGCACTTCGGGAAGCAGCAGAGTCATCCTCTCACCACCTAGGACAAGCATGGACGTTCCTCTGGGACCACAGGTAGGTGCCTCAGCGCAGCAGAACGTTGGTCTTTCTGCCTTCAGTGTTTTGGATGGACTCTATTTCTGAGCATTGTGGAGGGGACACCATAAAAAGCTCTTTAATAGGAGGGTGGTTGATCACCGGAGCAGGTTGCCTAGAAAGGTGGTGGAGGCCCCATCCCTGGAGTCAGGCTTGATGGGGCTCTGAGCGACCTGCCCTAGTTGGAACCATCCCCGTTTCTTGTAGGGGGGTTGGACTAGATGATCTTTGGAGGTCCCTTCAACCCAACCCCTTCAATGACTCAAGAATCTCTGTGTTAATTGTCATCATCATGCCAAAAAACCTCACGGGGGTTGATGGGCAAGGGGAAACCATGTATAAATTGGAAGAAATGTAGAATCACATCACAGGAACCTAGAACTGTGCAGGTCGGGCCCTGCTCGGGCTGGGATGGGGTTAATTGTCCCCAGGACTTGGGCTGGCCCAGATGACGTCATGACCGGAGCGCCAGGGCCGGGCGGGTCCAGCCGCGGCTCTGCCCCTTCTCTAGGGTCTGAAATCTCTATTTTTGCGCATTATTATCGCTGGTGTGGCTCCGACTGTTGCTTCGGCATCGCTGGATTAAATTCTCCTGGGCTGAACCCGCGGGGTTTGTGTTTTTATCCCTTTTTTCCTCCTTTTTCCGAGGGTGGGGGGGGGGCGGGGGAACAGCGGACGCGTGGTGCCAGGTCCTGGCAGGGGTGAACACCACAGGTGGGAAGGGGACCAGTAAAGGTCACCTGGTCCAACCCCCNCAGCACCCCCAAGTCCTCCTCAGGGCTGCTCTCCATCCATTGATCCCCCAGCCTCTATTGATACTGAAATGTAGCAAACCATTCATCTGCTCTGAAGGGCTGCTGATCTGAACTGGTGATTAATGTCGCTGCACTTCCCCTGCATCCCCAAAATGAAAATTTCTCCATGCCCTGAGTCATAATTTCTCCCAAACCCCACAATGATGCATGTAATCAAAGCCTGCTCTACCCCGGAGGACATGCAGGGTTAGAGCAGTAAAGGAGGCAAAGTATTTTCCACAGCTGGTGTCCCACCAGGACACAGCATGGTTAACATTATGTCTGGCTTCCTCGGGCTTGGCCAAGGCTGAAAACTGACTGGCAGGTCTTTGGCATGAGTGTAGACTGAGGGTCAAGCTCGCCCTGGGGTCTGCCAGCAGATGCTCTCCATGCTGGATTCTATGCACACTGAAGAAGCTGTAAACCAGTTATTTTCCAAGTGTTGAGTTCCATCAGCTTGGAGAAGAGGAGGCTGAGGGATGACCTCATGAATGTTTATAAATAAGTCAAGGGTGAGTGTCAGGAGGATGGAGCCAGGCTCTTCTCAGTGATGGCCAACGACAGGACAAGGGGCAAGCTGGAGCATAAGAGGTTCCACAGAAATATAAGGAAAAACTTTTTCACTGTGAGGGTGACAGAGCCTGGCCCAGGCTGCCCAGAGAGGTTGTGGAGTCTCCTTCTCTGGAGACATTTAAAACTCACCTGGACGTGTTCCTGTGTGACCTGCTCTGGGTGATCCTGTTCTGGCAGGGGAGTTGGACTAGATGATCTTTCAAGGTCCTTTCCAACCCTTAACATTCTGTGATTCTGTAATCCCTGACCAAAAGGAGGGCAGGTAATAGAGTGTTTCTGGAGTTTGGATGTTTTATCAGTCAGGACTTTAAATGAAGAGGCTTTTGACCTTCAGCCATGAAAATCCCTTCACTCCAAGAAGGCCCTTGAGGGGCTGGAGCGTGTCCAGAGAAGTGCAACAAAGGTGGGGAAGGGTGTAGAGCAGGAGTGTGGTGAGGAGCAGCTGAGGGAGCTGGGGGTGTCACCCTTGGGCTCCCTTGGGTGCAGGAGCTGTTACAGTAAGTGGTGCTCAGCAACATTAATTGGTTGGCTGCTGTGATTCAAGAGAGGAACTCCTACGTCTCCTGGGTTGCAAGTGATTTTCAGAGAAGTGGAGTGACGACTCTTCCCGTTCCTTACAGGAGTCATCAGCAACAAGCTGAATTTGAGGGGATTACTTGGCACCAAGCCCCCTGACAAGGGAGGTGGCTCTTTCTCATGCTGGCTGCTCTTGTCATGCGGTGGTTCGTAATGTTTGGCTTGGCTTCTGCTAGTGAGCCCAAATCCCACCGTCCTCATCAGGGCCTTCTATGGAGTCAGAAAAAGATGATTTGGAAAGGACTAACTAGATCATTGGGGCCATTCACCCTTGGCCAATATCATGTTGTTCCCTACTATATACTCCCTCTGATTTTCTCCGGAATGACTCAAGTCCAAGGGCTTCCACTTCTGTCCTCCACAGCTCTTTAAGTTCAGGCACTTTTCCTCCTGCCTGGTTTCCATTACTTTCCATTGCTTTTTCCATTACCTTCCATTACTTTTCCCATTATTTTCCATTACTTTCCATTACTTCCCCCATTACTTTCCATTATTTTTCCCATTACTTTCCATTACTTGATTTCACGCTGCGGTTCCTATTTCTAATTCCTTTTCCTTTCCTAAGTAATTTGTTTCCCTGTTTAGTCCTTTTCTAGTTTTCCTTTTTAGACATAGGCCTTGGAGGCTTGGGAGGGATATTATGAGATCTTCCAGCTTGTCCTCTGCTCCCATTTTCTCTCTGCCATGCTTGGTAGATGTGGCTCCAGCATCCTCTTGAAGGATGGAGAGATGGACATGACAACCCTTCTGCCAATAATCTATTATCATGCTTTGGAACCTCAGAAAAGGATGAGGGGTGATGGTTTTAAGCTGGAAAAAGGGTAGATTTAGGTTGGACATTAGGAAAAAGCTCTTTAATATGAGGGTGGTTGATCACTGGTTGCCCAGAGAGGGGATGGAGGCCCCATCCCTGGAGACATTCAAGGTCAGGCTTGCTGGGGCTCTGAGCAACCTGCCCTAGGTAGAGATGTCCCTGCTTCTTGTAGGGGTGTTGGACTAGAATTGAGACCTGCCCAGTTCTTCCCCATTTACCCAGGCAATAAATCTTGCTCAGATATAGTCCTTGCACATGACTCCTTGAAGTATCCCCTGCTTTTTGCATCTGAGCTTTTACTGCTGGGCTATGAAGTTGCCTCCTGGGCCAGGAGGGTCAGAACCACAGGTTCAATCAGTGGTGTCTCCCAAGAAGCTGCTGGTGTCAAAGTGAGCACAGCAATCATTGATCCTTCAGGCAGAATAACAAGCTTGATTTCACTGTATCTGCACAGGTTCTGCCATAAAAACATGAAGTCACCTTCATGTGGAACTCCTGTTCCAGCCACCACCACCAAATGGCTGATTTCCTCCAAGAAGTCTCCACCACTGCTGCAAACAAAAGGCACATCCATGGTGACAAACTCTTCCCCACTACAAAACATTCTGCTGGCTCCAGGAAATAAACAGGGGCAGAGCAAAGCTGAAGAGATCCCCTGTGTGATATCGTGCCAGGTCAGGGGGTTGCATGAAGTCACCCAGGGCAAAACAAGCAGGGAACTGGCCTGCAGAGGATACATTGGAAAAGTTTTCTTGCTGGTGGAGACCCAGGAGAAGAAATGACCCCGGGTTGACTCGTGCATTCCCAAGATGAACCTGAAGAAGCTGCCAGCTTAGAAAGGAAACATCTTTTTCCTTTCAGACAGAGCCCTCCCAGGTACTGCACCATGCTAGAAAACACAGATTCTCCCACCAGCACCACCTTGAAGTCTAAGCTGGTATCAAGTGGTCTTTCCAACCACCTCAAGTCCCAGTTGACCTCATCATCAACCTTCTTCCCCCATCCTGGCAGCCCTTGAGCATCCCAAACCAGCCCATCTTCCCCACCAGGGCAGTGCCCATAACCCCCTGTGCATGTCCAGACACTGCCCTGCCAAGATGTTTGTGTAGCTAAAGCAAACCAAATAGTTCCCCTACCTTCCAAAGAACATCACCAAGTTAAAAACAGATGGAGAATGCTGGCGACGGAGGGATGGCTTTTTTTTCTCCCTATTTTTTTTTTTCCACTAATGATTCAGAAGGCCAGTAACAGCCTCCTAGCCCTGGCTTGGGCCCAGCATATCCTGTTGAGTCACGGCTGATGTCTGCATTCTAATCTTAACACATGTGGATGGGCTTGTTAGAACTTGTCATCCAGCCCTGGCTACCAAAATATCCTCCTGCTTTGACCTACCCCACGGATTACACAACAACAGCACTTCTAGCTCTGTGCCCGGGGACACGTGAGCATCCTTTGGAGGGTGCAAAAGGTGGCAGAGCTGCAGGAGAGGCTAGAGCTGGAAATAGAAAGGTCTATTTTGTTCCCCTCTCCCTTGTCCCCACTTGAAAAGCAAAGTTGCTGCAGCCCCAAAGAGGGATTTTGAAGTTTTCAGCATTTCTCAGTCCCTGCTCTTCTATAGGATCACATCTGACCAAGCTGGTTTCTACCACTGGGTGATACTGTATGCCCACAAACAGGAGATGAATTAGGGAGAGCTGGTGGTGGTGGCTACTTAAAATACTATCAGACACTGGCAAGATGTTGAAGTGTTAGGCCAGGGGCTTTTCAACCTGCATAATTATTATTTGCTGATCCTGACAAATGTCCCGGTGGAAGAACAAAACCATATGTAGGTGCAGGGCTCTGTCTAGCAAGACTTCACACTCTTAGTCACGTTTTTCAGGGTTAGCAAGAGTCCCACAGACCTTCCCTGCCTGCTGAGGACCAAAGATCACACATTTAAACCTGATGTTGTGGGCAGATAAGCAACCAAACAGGAGAGTGAGTCGGTTAGATGAGGTCTCAGGCTGCAAAATTTACGTGCGGACCCTCCCCGCTTCAGAAGTCCCCCAGATGGAGGATTTTGCTTGGCCCCTGTTATAAAGATAAAGCACATTTGCAAAGGCAGCTCCAGCTCGAAGTTCAAACAGCCCCAACGTTCAGGAATGTTCTGATTTGTGGCTTTGGTTGGAGTCCACATCAAACTTCCAAAGGAGAGATGAAGAGAGATTGCTCTGGAGATAGCAGGAGATAGAGTGATGTGACCAGGCTTCTCTTCTGGCCAGTAGCTGAACCTCTCCAAACCAGAATTTCCCTTTCATATGCAAAGCTGGAGAACACTTAGCACTTGAAAATTATTTTTTTTTCTCCTGGTGAAACACTGGGAGACTTGCCATTGACTGCAGTGGAGTTTGGATCCCCTCCTAAACATTTAATCCTCCATATGGGGCAAGTATTTTTCATCCTTTTTATTTTTTCTCTTGTGCAGATGGGGAAAAGGAATCACGTTGTGGCTGCTCACCCAAGGCCAAAGCACGGTCAAGGCAAACTCCAAATTTCCTGGTGCTGAGCCCCATGCTTGGACTTTGTGCCATGGTCTTCCTGGAGAAGAGGACTCTGGAGGCCACACACAGGCTGGGGTGTTCCTACACTCTGCTCACTGCTTGCCTGGACCCAGGAGATCAAGTTCTGCCTCCTGAGTCTTTATTCCACCATATTTAGCCAGGATCCAATCCAGCCCTGAGGAAGAGTCTCCACAGAGGGACACAAAAGTGTCCCCAGACTCCTTCTGCAGCATGTTGAAGGTTTGAGTAGCCCCTCACTGTTTCTCCCCAGGTGAAACAGAAGATGATGGAGCAGAGGGATTAAATCAGGTCTCTGCTGAACATCTAGGCTGCCTTTCTTCTGGCACAAGTGGGTGACAGTGGGTGAGGTTAGAGAATTGTCAGGGTTGGAAGGGACCTCAAAGATCATCTCGTTTCAACCCCTCTGCCATGGGCAGGGACACCTCCCACTACATCAGTTGCTCACAGCCCCAGCCAGCCTGGCCTTCCAAATGTCCAGGGATGGGGCTTCCAGCCCCTCTCTGGGCAACCTGGGCCAGTGTCTCCCCACCCTCCTGGGCAACAACTTCTTCCTAACCTCTCATCTCAATCTCCCCACCTCTACTTTTGACCCATTCCCCCCAGTCCTACCACTACCCGACATCCTCAAGAGTCCCTCCCCAGCTTTCTTGTAGCCCCCTTCAGATCCTGGAAGGCCACAAGAAGGTTCTCAAAGAGCTTTGTGATAGCCCAGGGTGCTCCCTGTCTTCTAACCTCTCTGGAGGTGCCTAGTCCCTGTCCTGTCCAGCAGGAGAGTCCAGGAGAACTGAGCACCTGTTGCAGGCAAGGGTTGGGTGAGGTGGGATGAATCCACAGCTTCCAGAGGTGATCTTGATGCAACCAAGTCCTTTTCTTTTGACTCAGGGGAGAGCCTGAGCCCTGTCAGAATAACCCCTGAAGTGTCAATGGTTTATTTTGACCCATTTGTGACAGAAGATCCCCAAATCTGTCTTAAATACCATAATAAGAAGCCTGTACCTCTCTCTGAGGTCCTACAGTTGTCTAGAAAACAGGGAAGGGAAAGACCTCATGGGTCAGGCTTTGTCTTCATCCTCCCCCAGTAAATTGATGGGAGGAGAAGCAGCTTGTGCAGTTTAATAATAACACAACAATTAACCTCTGGGCTTCTTCCCTCCCCTTCCACAATAATGAGGTCTACCTAGATGAGAACTACAGCCATGAAGCAGAGAGATGAACACATCTTGGAGGGGGCCCAGAGGACAGTGCACAGAAGGACAAGGAGGACCTTTGATAAATCCCTCCTTTTTTTTTTTTTTTCCATGCCTTAGTTTCCCAAACTGGGGATGATGAAATCATCTGGAAACAGTTTGGAGACCCAGTGGTGAACAAAAAAAACCCCAACCCCAAGTAGGTGTTACTTGTTGCTAATATTATACTAACAGCTCGTCTCCTCAGTAGCACCAGAGGATCAAGAATAAAGGGCAGCCAGCCAGGAAAATGCTTCTAATAACACACAAGTGCCGTGAGCTTTTCAAATAAAACTCCTGAACTTGGGAACGAGCGTGCCCAGGAGTCTGTAGCTCTGCACTGAGCAGCCTCCTGGCCTCCAACCAAGGGCATCACTGAAAGGGTCCCAGCTGCATGGTAGAGGAGCAGGTGAGGGGGCTGCAAGAAGCTGGAGAAGGACTTTTCACAAAGTTCTGCAGTGATGGGATGAGGGGTGATGGGTTCAAACTGGAGGAGGGTGGGTTTAGATTGGAAATGAGGAGGAAACTGTTTGCAAGTTTCTGTAAAGGCCCATGGAGAGGGTTCAACTTGCAACACAGAGCGTGTCCTTCTGCTCCTCCATGGTCACCAGCAGGGTCTGGGAGACGTAGGAGAGGTCTTGGGATGTAGACCTTTGAGCTGCTTGTTCCAAGGGTTGGACAAAAGGGAAGTGGTGACAGATTTATTAGAGAATCACAGAATGTTTGAGGCTGGAAGGGACCTCTAGGGCTCATCTGGTCCAACCCCCCTACACCAGCAGGGACATCTCTACCTAGGGCAGGCTGCTCAGAGCCCCAGCAAGCCTGACCTTGAAGGACTCCAGGGATGGGGCCTCCACCCCCTCTCTGGGAGTCCTCCTTTTGAAAGTGTGGAGAAGCAGGAAAACCAGGAATAAGTGTTTCAAAAGAGCTTCTGTGACTTAGGAGCCATGTTCAAAATAGATCCAGGGATGCAGAAACTGAAATCAGAGCAACTTGCACCAAGGAAAGTCCCTGGATGGCATCTGAAGACTTCATTCCAAATGACTTGTCCACGTTCACATGATCAAGCAGCACAGAATGATGTAGGTTGGAAGGACCTGCTGAAGGTCTCTGGTTCACTCATCCTGGGGTCTTCTGCAAGTAATTGTCCAGAGAAGTTGTGGATGCTCCATCCCTGGGGGTGTTCAAGGCCAGGTTGGATGGGGCTTGGAGCAACCTGG
>VYZX01021939.1:222993-269614 GCA_013401335.1 Brachypteracias leptosomus
GTGATTGGGTTCATGGGTCTGGAAGGGGCCTTGGCAGCATCTGCTGTTGGGTTCATGGGTTTGGAAGGGGTCTTGGCAGCATCTGCTGTTGGGTTCATGGGTCTGGAAGGGGTCTTGGCAGCATCTGCTGCCACCCATTCTGCCAGTGTGAGCAGATGTTGTCAGCAAGGACAAGTTCAAGACTCTCAGAGGTGTAAGCAACTAAGGAGAAAGTCCTAGGAGCTGAGAGCAGCTCTGTTTTCATGGGTGGATCTGGGGGTTGCAGGTGGGTAGGACACACCTCATGTCAGATCTTAGAATCGTAGAATCCTAGAACCATAGATCAACAGAATCCTGGAATCCCAAAATCCTAGAGTCCTAGAATAACACAATCCTGGAATCTTAGAATCCTAAAATCCCAGAATCACAGGATCCTAGAATCAAAGAATAGAATCATAGAATCATAGAATGGGTTGGGTTGGAAGGGACCTCAAAGATCATCTAGTTCCAACCTCCCTGCCATGGACAAGGACACCTCCCACTAGAGCAGGTTCCTTAACCTGATCAAATCCTGGATGGATCAAGGACAATCCACTTCATACCTGAGCTATTTCACTCTTTCCCCCCTCAAAAAGCATGTCATGTAAAGAAAAATGAAATTATTAGGTTGTATTGCAACCAAATACACAAATTAGCCTCGAGCAAGGAATCTAAATGATGAAATATTAAGTAAGATTGAGAGATGTGGATGCTCCATCCCTGGAGATGTTCAAGGCCAGGCTGGATGGGGCTTGGAGCAACCTGGTCTAGTGGGAGGTGTCCTTTTTTACCATGTAAAAAAACCCCAAAATATATATATAAGACTTTTTTAATGGTGTCAGAGGAATTTCTAGAGAGAAAGACAGACACAACTAGGACAATAATGTTCCTGCTTTGCATGATGTGTCCCAATTTTCTGATCATCTTCTCACTTTCCTTTTATAAAGGAAGGGACCTCTAGAGATCATCTTGTCCAACCTCCCTGCACCAGCAGGGACATCTCTACCTAGGGCAGGCTGCTCAGAGCCCCAGCAAGCCTGACCTTGAAGGACTTCAGGGATGGGGCCTCCACCACTTCTCTGGGCAGCCCATTCCACCCTCATGATGAAATCTTTCTCTCAAAATCCCTGAGCTACTATAAATGAATCTGGAAGTAGCTGCTCCTCATCCCTCATGTAGCCTTAAACCCACAGAAATCCCCCATGCTGGCCAGGGCAACACATTTCTTTGTATACATCTCTTACCAGAAGTTGTTTACTTCCATGAAGCACCAAGTGACCTTCTCCCCTGAGCCCTGGAAAGTCGTGTGATGTTCCTCAGCCATTTCTGTTGCCTGGTTTCCTGGAAATTCACAGAGAAATTCAGGAAATTTGATGGCGAGTGTGAGTACGTGTTGATTTTTTAATTTTTTTTTCATATGGTAGTAAACAAAGGAGCAGGAATTTCATAAATATGGAACAATGTTATCTGGAACTCAGTCCCTGGGGACTTCCCAAATGCCAACCACCAGGTTTCCTCAGATCTGTGAAACCTGGCTTGTTACAGCTCACATCAAAACATCCTTCAAGCACTACCTCAAATCCAGACCAAGAACACCCAGTTTGGACTCATTTTTGTTGGCAACCACATTCCCACAAGGTAAAGCCTAAGAAGTTCTGAGATTGCCACCACACATCTTTAAGTGTCAAGGTCTACAGGGGCAAGCAGGGGAAGAGAATCAGGAGGAATTTGTGGCAATCAGAATGTTTGAGGCTGGAAGGGACCTCTAGAGGTCATCTTGTCCAACCTCCCTACACAAGCAGGGACATCCCTACCTAGGGCAGGTATCTGATATCCAGTTGCATCATTTTCTCTGTCATCCCTGGGAATGCCAAAGATGATGTTTATCTACACATCATCTCTCCATGAACCACTCTCAAAGCTCCTATCTACACATCTTCTATCCACAAACCACTCTCAAAGCTCCTATCTACACATCATCTCTCCATGAACCACTCTCAAAGCTCCTATCTACACATCTTCTATCCATGAACCACTCTCAAAGCTCCTATCTACACATCATCTCTCCATGAACCACTCTCAAAGCTCCTATCTACACATCTTCTATCCACAAACCACTCTCCAAGCTCCTATCTACACTTCATCCCTCCACGAACCACTCTTAAAGCTCCTATCTACACATCTTCTATCCATGAACCACTCTCCAAGCTCCTATCTACACATCTTCTATCCATGAACCACTCTCAAAGCTCTTCAACTCCTTCCCTTCCTGGAAAAGTCCTTGGACATGGCAAGGAAACAAACTGTTTGTGCACCCAGAAGACAACAAGGAGCTGACATCCAGCCAAGACAGATCTGTCAAGATCACTCCAATCTCATTCCTCTTGTTGACAGGCTGATGGCCCCAGCACTGAAGGAACTTCACACCTCTAATTAAGGACTATGTGTTGCAGGAACCTTCTGGTAAACAAAGCAGAGACAATGCTCCAAGTGACGTAGCTGTGAGAGAGCAGGTTTGGAGCAGAATGATTTAAGAGCATTCTTGGAAGGCAGTCGTGGTCCTGGTCCTGCCAGAAACCCCAGACTAGTCAATATTTTCATTAATGACCATCAAGATGGTCATTAGGACACAGACTGTTCTTCCTAAGCAAGCTGAGCTAGACTGCAAACATAGGATCAGAATTCAAAATGAATTTTACAGACCCAAGAAAGACTCTGGAAGGGGTAAAAGGAAAAAAAATTGGAATTGGATGGGGATAAGAAGATGAATAATCAGTTTTCTACATGCAGAAGGAGGGGGAGGTCTGGCTTGGCAGCAGAGCTGCAGAAGGGAATCCATGAGGATCCTGAGCTGAGCTGGAGTCAAGAATGTTGTGATGGGAAAGCCTAAAAAACCTCTCAGTCTGTAAACAGCAAGATTATCATAGAATGCATCGGGTTGGGGGGGACCTGCCAAGGTCATCGTGTTCTGCTCTGCATTGGATGGGGTTTTTGTGCTCCCCAGGGCTCAGCACTGGAAGCTCTTCTCTTTAATTTCTTCATCAATGATCTGGATGAGGGGATCATCCAGTAAGGGGGTCATAGAATCATAGAATCATCAGGATTGGAAGGGACCTTAAAGATCATCCAGTTCCAACCCCCTGCCATGGGCAGGGACACCTCCCACTACATCAGTTGCTCACAGCCCCAGCCAGCCTGGCCTTCAACATGTCCAGGGATGGGGCTTCCAGCACCTCTCTGGGCAACCTGGGCCAGTGTCTCCCCACCCTCCTGGGCAACAACTTCTTCCTAACCTCTCATCTCAATCTCCCCACCTCTAGTTTTGACCCATTCTCCCCAGTCCTACCACTACCCCACAGCCTCAAAAGTCCCTCCCCAGCTTTCTTGGAGCCCCCTTCAGATCCTGGAAGGCCACAAGAAGGTCCCCTGGGAGCCTTCTCTTCTCCAGCCTGAACAACCCCAACTCTCTCAGTCTATCCTCATAGGAGAGTTGCTCCAGCCTCTGATCATCCTCATGGCCCTTCTCTGGACACCTTCCAGCACGTCCAGATCCTTCACATCACGCTGACTTTGCAAGCAGGGATGTGAAGGAAGGTTGGTTAATTGCTGGAAACATCAAGACAGCCAGAGGAGCATCAACTCCTGCACCCTCACTGCTGTCCAGCCATGGAAAAACACATAACTCTCTGTTATGTTTCCCTAGAAGCAGCTTCCAGGGAGCTGATGAAGGTCTGTGTGCATACACATGGACTTTCCTGGATAACATCTCTGAATCACCATGGCTGTGGTCCCACCAGGGAATTGTTATCATTGCTGACTCTGAAGTCAATCCAAGACAATGCTTCCTTTTTTCCAGTAGCACTGATTATTATTATTATTGCCCTTCTACGTGGGAGCCCCACGTGCAGGTCAAGTGCATGTTGGGCAACCAAGAGGTTCTCTACCCAACAAGCCCTAAATCACCTCAGCCTCTTGACACTGAAGCGTTTTGAAGCATCTTATCTGTGGATTCTGAGGGTGATAGATGAGTGGAATGGGCTGCCCAGAGAGGGGGTGGAGGCCCCATCCCTGGAGTCCTTCAAGGTCAGGCTTGCTGGGGCTCTGAGCAGCCTGCCCTAGGTAGAGATGTCCCTGCTGGTGTAGGGAGGTTGGACCAGATGAGCTCTGGAGGTCCCTTCCAGCCTCAAACATTCTGTGATTCTATGATTCCCTTGGCATGAGGAACCTTTTTCTCCTGCACATGGCAAGATGTTGCCTCACCACTCCCATGTGCAGTTCCCAGCACAGGACCAGCTGTCATTGAACACCAAGAACATCTATAATTTGCTGATGTTCCTGCTCCTCCTGCCTACTCAAGCAATGTGTCCCACTTGCTTCTTTTTAAGCTCTCTCTGCCTGCCAACTTTCACAGCTGAGACATTTCCAAATGGCTCCAACTTTTGGCAGCTCAGCCCTGAAATGCTGAAGTTGTGGACCCCCAGTTGGAGTTGACCTGTGGAGGAGTCACAACCCAGCAGAAGGTTTTGGTTCCCCCACTGGCTTCAGAACCTGCCCCATCTGTGTCTGTGTGTCTCCACCCTCACCCAGGTGGTTGTGGTTGGTGTGATGAGCAAGCCCAGGACTATATCAACCAGGAGCTGCTGAGTTGGAGCTTCTTGTTGTGTGTGGCTTCTGTTGGGGCTGGTTGCACCTTGCTGAGCTCTCTTGGTGGTGTCCTTCCATGGGAAGGACCCTGAAAAGCCATCTCTCCATTGTGTCCAGCAGGAGATGGTGACACCACAGTGGGCAGTGGAGGAGCTGGACCCGCAGGAACCTATGGCAGGATGGTTTGAAGAAGACTCTGAGGGGCTGTTGGTGAGCTCAGCGTTGGCCTGTGTGAGCAGGGACTGATGGCAGCAGAAGATGAGGATGGTGAAGCAGCACTGATAATTTTAGAGGTAAGTTCTCAGCTCTCTGTGCTCTGCTTCCCAGTTTTTATCCAGCAGAAGCTGCCTGGTCCACGTGTCCCTTGTGCAACTTGCTCTCCACAAGCAGCAAAGGCAAAACACCACAGATACTAGAAGGACAGAACATGCAGAGCCAAACATCAGAAGAAATTTTTTAGGATGAGGATGGTGAGAGCCTGTGCCAGGTTGCCCAGAGCGGTGGTGGCTGCCCCATCCCTGCAACCATTGCAGGGGAGGTTGTTTGGGGCTCTGAGCAACCTGCTCTAGTTGCAGATGTCCCTGCTCAGGGCAGGAGGGTTGGACTAAATTACTTTTAAAGGTCCCTTCCCACCCAACCCATTCAAAGTTTCTATGATTTAATGAGGGCTCTGAATTACAGGGACTATTCCCAGTCAGTTGTTTGATCTCTAGACAATTTGTGCCCAGCTTTTCCATCAAAAGTGGGATATTTAAGGCCATTATCAGTCATTTATGGGCACTAAAATCCCTTCAGCTTTTGGGTATCCAGCTCTCTTGGACCTTAAGGAAGACACTTTACCTCCTAGGGAAGTCTGAGGCTCTTGGGGATTGACACAGGGACAACCCAGCAGGAATTGAAGCTGGAAAACTGGAAATACATTCAGAACAACAAAATCCAAATAGAGCCTGAGCTCTGAGAGGTTGTCCAGGGTGAGGTCTGTCTGAGGCTAGGTGTAAATAGCATGAATTTAAGGAAAGGGAAAAAATTTCGGTTGAATCTCAGGAAACGTTTCCTGACAGAAAGAAACACAAGGTTGTGACTTGCCTCCCCCCCAGGGGAAGCTCTGGGAAGGTTGTGCCTTGAGTCATGTCTCTGCTGAGCTGGACAGGGCAGCAGATAATAAAAGGCAGAGGAACAATCCCTGATGGCTCTCCAGGGAGGGCAGGGATGACCTCAGAGGTGTTCTTTCCACCTCTAATCTCTCTCCTATCGGTCGGGAAACGTGGGGATCACGCCCTTGAGATCCTTCACCATCCCTGGGAAGGCAGAGAGGAGCATCAGGGGCCAGGAACTGAGGTGGGAAGGGGTTGTTTCAAAGAGGAGGGGGGGACAGGCCAGCACTTGGGGGCAGAGTGTCCTGTCTCAGCTCCTGTATTGGAGCACATGGAGGAAAAGAGTCTCAGGGGACTCTGGGCTCCTTCCTCCTTCCCTCCTCTTAAATGGAGCTGCTTTTTTGGGACATGTCTGGGAAGCCTTCACATGGTCCAGGCATGGAAAGTTCTTGCAAAACAATCAGGAAAAGGGTTTTGCACAGTGTGACTTAGTTCAGGGCAGAAGACATGTCCCTCCAACCACCTACACAGCTCCAGATCTCACCCCCATGATTTCCCTGCTCCTGTAGGGAGGTTGGACAAGATGACCTAGAGGTCCCTTCCAGCCTGAAACATTCTATGATTCTATGATCTTTGGACACTTCTGAGCTGCTCTAGGCTGAGCCCAGTGGAGATTTTCATTTGCAATCTTCCATGCATTGAAGAGTCATTTATTGGGTCAGTTCTGCTGCAACCTGCCACAAATCTGCTGCAATGAAGGATTTTGTAGGTGTTCCCTTATTGACTTCTACCACGGCATAAAAATTGGTGATGAGAGCAGGGTGAGGGCCAAGAATATGGGGCCAGACTCTGGTCAGTGGTGCCCAGGGCCAGGCCAAGGGGCAGTGGGCACCAAGTGGAACCCAGGAGGTTCCATGTGAGCAGGAGGAGGTGGTTGTTTGTTGTGAGGGTGTTGGAGCCTGGCCCAGGCTGCCCAGAGAGGTTGTGGAGTCTCCTTGTGTGGAGAGATCCCAAAGGTGGCTGGAGACGCTGCTGGGGGAGCTGCTCTGGGGGAGCTGCTGGAGCAGGGGGGTTGCACCAGAGCATCTCCAGAGGTCCCTTCCATCCCCACCATGCTGGGATTCTGTTCAATCCCCACCAAGGAGATGTTCCTTCTTGCCTAGAGCAGACCCACAAGGTGTATGTCTCATCATCTAGAGCCAGCCCTTCATTGTTTAAGGGAGCAAGTTCAGAGAGAAGGAGAGGAGACACTCAACACTGAACTTGAAGCTGTGGTTTGGTTCCACTTTTGGAAGTTTTATCATTTGGTTTGTGTTACTGGGTGCCTCAAATCCCTCTCTGTGTGAGGGTGACTCACATTGTCCAACAACCAGGCATTTGTTGAGTATATTCCAAGATTTTTTCAGTGTCTTTTGCTGCCATGATGTCTCTGGTTTCCAAACTCCCCTTGGAAATGAGTTGACGGTTGGACTTGATGGTCTTGGAGATCTTTTCCAATCTTCATGATTCTATGATTACCCCTTTAGGGACTCATAAATAAGATGACTCAATGGCTCTTCTCTATGATTCCTTCTTTGATAGAAGGGTAAGTGGCATGACAGTGCCAGAGCTGATGGTGGGAGGGCTTTGGAAACCAAAGCACAGCAACAGGAGGCTGAGATCAGGGCTCCATGCTCTTAGTCACCACAGTGGTACCTGGGGAGACTCTCCTGACCTTTAAAGACCTTTAAAGAAATGGAAAGAGAGGCAAAATGACTTAGTCAAGACCAAGAGCCAGGAACAAAGCTCTGCTCTCCAGAGGGCCACACTCTTGGGCAAGACAAGCTCATCTCTTCACTCCATGGTCTAACACTAAGAGACCAGCACTCCTGCCTGCTGCCACCATGGAATAGAATCATGGAATGTTTCAGGCTGGAAGGGACCTCCAAAGGTCATCTTGTCCACCCTCCCTACACCAGCAGGGACATCTCTACCTAGGGCAGGCTGCTCAGAGCCCCATCAAGCCTGACCTTGAAGGACTCCAGGGATGGGGCCAAGTTCCTGGATAAGGCTTTGGATGGTAGAAGGGAGAAGGGCTTTGCTGTTGGGCCATCTATCAGGTGAACCTGCTCCCTTGGGCAGCTGGAAGAAGGGGTTTGGGGCTCTCTTGTCCCTGCAGGAGAAGCTGGCACAGTGGGGTATTTGCTGTGCCCTCACTGAGGTCCTTAAAAAGCTCCTGAGGTCCTTTTTCTCAAAAAAAAGGGAGAGAGAATAGAAATTTCAGGCCAAAAAAGGTGTCCCTTCATGAAGAGTCATGAAGTCCCTCCATCCTCCACGGTCATTGTTGAAACCCTTGGTGTCTGGTTGCTGTTGTTTGTGTTGCCAACGCAGCCAGTCCCAGGAAGGGAGGGAACTTGGCTGGGGGACAGGGAACGTGTTTTCCCTTCAGAGCAGGGTGTGAGCTGGGGTTGCTTTACAACAACACTTTCCACTTTCCTCTCGCAGGGATCTCCTCCTGCTTCCAGTGGGGCAAGGTCAACACAGCAACAAGTCTTGGCTCATGGGAGCAGGTGACCACAGAGCTTGGGGGAAGAACCTACTTGGAGACTGGCATCTGCCTTGTGTGGCCCTTCTTGGGACCCTTTTCCCCATCATCTTTCTCCAAGTTGGCTGTAAGCCCTTCAAGGTAGAGGCAGCCTTGGTTTTGGTCCTGGCTAGGACCTCCCCGTGGTCCTCAGGTCTCCTTGGAGAGCCTCCATCCCTGGGGAGAAGCATCCGCGCGTCCCTCACGTGCCTCCTGACCTCTTTTACACCGTGTTCCTGGAGACACACCTCACGTTAACCTGAGGAATGTCTTCCTCGGGGCTGGGGAGGGTGAATCAGTGTCTTTCCTATTTTACATTTTGCATAAGCTAAAAAAGAATTCTGAGCTCCACCCTTCCAAAAAAACTGAAGCTTACTCATTGCCCCGGGCCAAGGTTCCCTGCCTACCTCGCCAGCTTGGATAAATCATCACAACTCACTCTGAAACAGAGAAACTGGGCTGCATCCACCAGCCCAGGGTGTCCCCTTCCTCCTCCCACCACCCCTTGTATCCTACACAACTTTGCTCTGAGGGTGGATGAAGGAGATCTTCTCAGATGACAGGTTAGCTCCACAGATGAGCTGCTTTGCGTCCCACCAGTTGGTTGGTGCAGCCTGTGAGCTGCTGGAAACCCAGCCAGGCCCAAGGAGAGGTCCCTGCAGAAGGTGAAGTCATCTGCAGAGTGGCTGGTCCCAGCTTGCTAACCCTTCAGATGGAAATTCTCCAGGGCAGGTTGCGTCACGGTGCTCAAGGATACAACCCAGGAGCTGGAGGGACTGATCCTTCAATGCAATCCCCTGACTCATAGAATTGGGGTGGGGCTGGACTAGATGACCTTTAAAGGTCCCTTCCAGCCCAAAGTGTTTTATGATAGAATCACAGAATCATTTTGGTTGGAAGAGACCTTTAAGATCAAGGCCAACCATTCCCCCTGCACTGTCAGGGCACCATTTAACCATGTTCTTCAGCACCACATCTCCACACCTTGGAACCCCCTTCAGGGATGGGGACGACACCACTGCCCTGCCCAGCCTGGCACAGCCCACAACAACCCTGACCACCAACAAATTGTTCCTCAGCTCCAACCTCAACCTCCCCTGGGGCAACTTGAGGCCCTTTCCTTTTGTCCTTCTTATTGGGAGAAGAGCCTGACCCCTGCTTGGCTTCATGGTTTACTTAACCTCTGTGAGTGATCCATGAACCTCTCTTCTCTTCTGCAAGGACCTCCTTGAAGAGGGACAGGACAATTTATCTGACGGGTGACCTCCACTTTTCCTTCCTTTGATTTCATAGGAATGTAGAATCATAGGTTTGGGTTGGAAGGGACCTTTCAAGGTCATCTAGTGCAGCCCCTTGTTATGAGCAGGGACATCTGCAACTATCTCAGGTTGCTCAGAGCATCATCCAACCTCCCCTGCAATGGTGCCAGGGATGGGGCAGCCACCACCTCTCTGGCCAACCTGGCACAGGCTCTCACCACCCTCAGCACCAACAATTCCTCCCTTCTCTCTGGTCTAAATCTCCCTCTTTCAGTTTCAAACCATCCCCCCTTGTGAAGCCACTTCAGTCCAGCTTCAACACCACGACCTTCTCCACCCCAAGTGTTCCAGAGCTGCAGCAATGGTCATTAATGAGCTAAATTTAGGAGGCAGCTCTGGCTTCAGGACACCTACCACCTAATCTGTTTAGACTGGGTGAAATCTTTTTAAATGAACCTATTTTTCAAGAGGGGTGAGAGGTGCAAGCAAGTCACCAAAACCTCCTCTGACATCATCTTGGTCTTGTCAAAGTGGTGGCTTTTTTTTTTTTTGGCCAGGAAGGTCCCATTGCACTTAATATCATCATGTTTTGCTCTGGTTCTATTTTAGATTGTCCCCATTTCTCCCAGTTAAAAGCCTGTTTGTTTTTTCGGGCTGGAGAAAACTGGCTGTGAAATATTTTAAGCACTTCCTTACAATATGTCCAAATCCAGAAGAACTTATCTCATCCAGGTCCTGGGCAGCTTTTTTTTTATTCTACTAAATATAGAGTTTTATAGGGTTATTTTTAGCCTTTCAATTAACAAGAAGTGGAGCCAGAGAGTGCCAAGGTAGGGACAATTTGAGGTCTTCTGGGACAGAGGTTTTCTTGGTTCCCTTGGTTTTATGGGATTATTCCCAGGCAAATCTAGATGGGAGTTTGATTAAAAAGATGCCAATTTATCACAACTTTATTCCCAGTTCCTCTGTCAAATGTGACCCTTCTTCTCCAGTCCTCAACTGGGGTGGGGTTGGATTAGATGACCAGGAGTAGTCAGGTGAATGCCACGAAGGTGGCTTGTGATTGCAGGTCCAATGAGGGCTATCAGGGACCTGCTCTTAGCTGCCTGGCCACCAGGAGCTGGACCTCCTACATCTGGAGCTGATCTCCTACCCTGCAACAGGTCCCCAGGGAGGTGGTGGAGTCACCATCACTGGAGGGATTCAACAAATGAGGAGATGTGGGACTTGGAAACATGGTCTGGGGGTCAGGGAGATGTTGGACAAAGGTTGGACTTGATCCTAGAGGTCTTCTCCAACCTCAGTGATTCTCCCATCTCCTCAAGGGTCTGTGTGCTGCTGGATTCCACTGGCACCCGCTCTGAAATCCTTCCAAGTTCTTGGACTAGTTGACCCAGACTCATGTTTAGGGAACTGGATTGAGTCTCAGGTGTCCACTGATGATCTCTCCACAAAGCGAGCTCAGAGCTTTGCTGACAGCAGCCTCAGGAGGCTGGATGACTAAAGGTGGAGCTGGATCTGCCCGGGGATCTCTGGTGAGCTCTGGTTTGCATTTCAAAACCAGCCTGTGACGTTCCTCTGTCTGCACAGTGACGATCAACACGTTGGGTGGAAGCTCAAGGAGGCTTAGTCTGGAGACAGCCTGGCCAGGAGCTTGTTCCAGACTTGTCCAGAGGCACAAAAGACGAGTGGAGAAGAAAGAGAGAAAGTTTCCAGGAAGAGGTGAGACAGTTGCAGTCTTGCCCTGTGAACAGTGCAGGTAATTAGCAGCTTAGCACTGAATCCTTGGTTGATTGGCTTGGATTAGGTCAGTGTTCCCTGTCCTCCTCATGTGTCACCTCCTCCTTGCTCTGCCAGAGGGTGGTGGGGGGAGAGAGACCAATCAGCAGCATGAAGTTGGATATTAGAAAAGAGTTCTTTAATCTGAGGGTGATAGATCAGTGGAATGGGCTGCCCAGAGAGGTGGTGGAGGCCCCATCCCTGCAGACATTCAAGGTCAGGCTTGGTGGGGCTCTGAGCAGCCTGCCCTAGGTAGAAACATCCCTGCTTCTTGTAGGGGGTTGGACTAGGTGAGCTTTGGAGGTCCCTTCAACCCAACCCATTCTATGATTCTATGAATATGGACCATCAGTGACCAGGAGAGGGACCTAGATGGGGCCAGCTGGACTCACCTCTGGTTGAACCAGAGAGCAGCCATGGGATTGCTGGAGCAGAGAGGCTGAGAAGGAAGGAAAGGGGAAAAGAGAGATGGGAATGGGCTTTGACTAGGGTCATGTGAGACCTTACAAAGATATGAAGTGTGTGAGAAGCAGCCCTGAGAGCAGACACTGCTGCTTGTGAACATCCTCACCTCACCATCCACCTTCTGGGGATAGAATCATAGCATCATTTAGGTTGGAAAAGACCTCTAGGATCAAGTCCAACCTTCGTCCCAACATCTCCCTGACCCCTAGACCATGTTTCTAAGTCCCACATCTACTGGTTTGTTGAACCCCTCCAGGGATGGTGACTCCACCACTTCCCTGGGCAGCCTGGTCCAGTCCCTGACCACTCTCCCAGTCAAGAACTTCTTCCTAACGTCCAATCTAAACCTCCCCTGGTGCACCTTGAGTTTGTATCCTCCCAGTTCTGCACCATCACCCACCCCTCAAAGCCCTGCTGGCCTCCAGGGCTAATCTACCCCATGCCTTCCACCTCTCAGAACCTCTCTAGAAGACACCCAAGGGGACACTCATCCCAAGCCAGCTCATCCTGAACTCCCCCCATCTCCCACTGCCTCTTGGCTCCAGGGCTCTTGCTCTTGGTTTCCTTCCAGGAGAGCCCTGGAGAATTGTCCTCCTCAGCACTCGTCCTTATTTTGCTTTCATTACCAGGGGCCCTGCTGGATTTCTGAACTCTGCTTGGCCTGACGGATGTTTTAGTGCTCTCCGGGTCTTGGTTTCCTTGTTTGTGGAACAGCTGGGGGGTGCCATAAAAATCAAATGCAGTATTATTATTATTTTTATTATTATTGTTGTTGTTGTTGTGCTGAGGTGCTGGCTAAGCACACGCAGCTCAGGAATGGGAAACATCCTTGTTATGGCAGGAATGGGGAGCAAACAAACACTCTCTGCAGCATTATAAAGGCAAAAAGCCCAAAAAAAGCCACCAAAAAAGCAGTAATAATAAACCAAGGTATCATTTCCAAGGCTCTCAATTGGTTGTGAAAACACATGTAATTAAGCAAATAATGGATAATGATTTATTTAATTTATTATTTAATTTATTTTCTTTTATTAATTTATTTTTAAATTTTATTTTTATTCATTTTAATTTATTTTATTTTCTATTTTTAATTTATTTTAATTTATTATTTAATTTATTTTCTTTTATTAATTTATTTTTAAATTTTATTTTTATTCATTTTAATTTATTTTATTTTCTATTTTTAATTTATTTTATGATTTAATTAATTTTATTTTCTATTTTTAAAATTTATTTTAATTTATAATTTATTTTCTATTTTTAATTTATTTTAATTTATTATTTAATTTATTTNATATTCATTGTCTAGCACCAAATTGTTACAAAATGTCTGTCTTTTTGTAGCTGAGGTACTTGTCTTTATAAGCAGTGTCAAAAAGCTAAACCAGCTTCTCTTTAGCACAATCAACAATGTCCCATGCTACGTGTATTTCATTGGAGAGGAGAGGATAGAGATTAAAGAAAATGTAAGTTCCTTTACAAGTATTTCAAGTTTTATTTTTATTTTTATTTTTTTAATTTTTTTTAATTTTTATTTTATTTTTATCTAATTTTCCCTGACTGTTCCTAAGAAGCAGTTGATATCCCAACAGAAGAGAACTGTCATATTAAAGCCTTGCATCACTTGAGACAAGAAGGGCTTTGCTTTGCTGCTCTTTCAAGCCCTAGATGAGGATCCAAACCAGCCCAGCCTGAAGACTAGGGAGTTTTTTTATCACTCCCACACTTGTTAATCCTTAATAAATCTGCTTTTAGGGCTCATTTCTAAACACGTTCATGTGGTGGAACCAAAGGAGACTTCTCCAGGGGAATTAGAATCATAGAATGGTTTGGGTTGGAAGGGACCTTAAAGATCATCGAGTTCCAACCATGGGCAGGGACACCTCCCACTAGACCAGGTTGCTCCAAGCCCCATCCAACCTGGCCTTGAACACCTCCAGGGATGGAGCATCCACAGCTTCCCTGGACAACCTGTGCCAGGGTCTCACCACCCTCAGAGTGAAGAACTTCCCCCTAGAGAAGGAGGGGGATGCCCTCAGGGTGATGCCCTCAGGGTGATGCCCTCATTTTCTAAAGGCTCTGGGAGACCATGAAGACCAAACCAAGAGCAACAATCATCCCTGGTTGCTGCACCTCAAAGGCTTGTGCTCTGAATTGCTCCATGGGCACATCACAGGGACACAAATGGGCCTTCACTGGGCACGATCCTGACAGCAGCTGAAGACCCACCTCCAAAATCTTCTGAAAGAAGTCCTGAAAGTCCTGAGAACTGCCCCACCCATGAGACATGGCTCCTTGCACTCCTACCCAAGGTGGTTTTCTCCATCCTACCTTCTTTTCTCTACTCTCCCTCTTCAACCCCCGCTGTGCAAAGCTGGCTCAGCTCTTCCATCACCCTCTGCAGAACGGCCAAGACCCCACGAGTAGAAAGGGCAGCAAAAAACATCTCACACCAAGACAGAGCATTGAAAAAACCCCTTTCTGAGGAGCTCAAGGGGACATTTGCTGCGTCTCCTTTCTTTGCACAGGCCAGAGTCAGCACCAGAGACAGAAGCTGCATTTTTTTTTCATTCCTCTCTCATTTTTCTTTTTTTTTCCACATGCTTCTTGCTTGTTTTGGTTTGAGGCAAGCTGGACTGAGCTCCAGGAGGGAATGCAAACCCTGCTGCTTCACAACGTTCCCCTCCTCAACCAAAAGGGCACTTCTGCTCTCAGCTTGCAGGCTGGGGGAGAGGAGGATTCTTGCTGTCCAGGGAAGAAAGGGGAGGGATGAGACATGACATGAAGAGAAAGAAAAAACAACAGTTGCTTCATTGCAGGACATAGAATCCCAGCTTGGTGGGGTTGGAAGGGTCCTCTGGAGATGCTCTGGTCCAACCCCCGTCCTCCAGCAGCTCCCCCAGCAGCATCTCCAGCCGCCTTTGGAATCTCTCCAGACAAGGAGACTCCACAACCTCTCTGGGCAGCCTGGGCCAGGCTCCAACACCCTCACACCAAACAACCACCTCCGCCTGCTCACATGCAACCTCCTGGCGTCCACTTGGTGCCCGCTGCCCCTTGGCCTGGCCCTGGGCACCACTGACCAGAGTCTGGCCCCAGCCTCTTGCCCCCACCCTTTAGATATTGATCAACATTGATCAGATCAATGCAATATGAAATATTCTATGTGCTTTTATGATCACAGCCACCTTACCAGCTTTGAGTATCTCCCTGAGTGCTCTTGAAATCAGAATTTCATTTGGTTTTGTTCCTAGGAATAACCTACACGTCCTTTCTGATGCCATCTTTATCCCTACTGGGAGTAAACCCAACTACCTACTCCATAACCATGTTGTGCTGAGCCATTCCCAGTCAACTTGGACAATACCAAGACCTGCAGAAGACAAGATGATGCTGAAGAAAAGCCAGGAGAAGGAACTAACCATCTTCTCAAGGGACAACAGTGAATGAAAATTAACATTGCCTAAAAAAAGGGCTTTTTTCGACCATTTTCCTCAACTGGGATCATGTCATGTCAAACATGATGTAAGTTTTCCTTTCAGGTCAAAAAATGTGTTTTCTTTGGGTGGTGTTGGGCAATTTCTCTTTAAAATTTGGATTTTAAGAAAGGAGAATTTTGTGCCTTTTTCATGGGGTTCCATAAGTTTAAAAAGAGCCACCTCTGGAAGTTTTCTTTATTTGAGTGGACAGAACTTTTGCCTCTGAAATACCCCAAACTAAGGACTTTGAGGTTGATATTTAAAGAAAAGTAGAAAACAAGAGAATTAAAGAGCAAAGAGACATGAGATGACAAGTTGGCAGAATCCCACAACCCTCCCCAAATCTTTGTTTTTCCAATATTTGTCTATTTTCTGCAGATCTGGAGGAAAAAAAATGACAAAAGAATTGTAGTGCAAGGAGGTGACAGAGACCTGTGTCTCAGGAGAGAGCCTCAGGTCACTCGGGGGACCTTCAGAAGCAATCAGTGTCACTTCATCTTCTCCACACCACAGACTTTGGGGTGGTTTGTGCTTTGGAAATGTCATCTGTGCTGCTCAGGGTCACCTGGCCAGGAAAGGTCAGGCTGGTGCTCCACCAGAAAGGGCCATTTGTCTTTTACTTGAGAATAACGTGGGAGATCTGTCGTTGAGCCACCTTATAAAATAAGTGGTTGGGGGTTTAGAAGGAAGAGACCTCAAAGATCATCGAGTTCCAACCCCCCTGCCATGGGCAGGGACACCTCCCACTAGAGCAGGTTGCTCCAAGCTCAATCCAACCTGGTCTTGAACACCTCCAGGGATGGAGCATCCACAGCTTCCCTGGACAACCTGGGCCAGTGTCTCACCACCCTCAGAGAAGAATTTCCCCCTAGAGGAGGAGAAGTGTTGATTTGGAGATGATCACCTTTCAGGGTGGGGTTGTTGAGCTTGGAGGGGTTTCTGCCTTCACTTGAACAACTGGGCAATATCTCTTTGAGCCCTGAAAGTGGTTAAATCATAGAATGCAATGACTTGGAAGAGACCCTCAAAGGTCTCCTACTTAAACCCTCCTGCAGTCAACAGGGACATCTCTACCTGGAGAAGAGAAGGCTCTGGGGGGCCCTTATAGTGACCTTCCAGTATCTGAAGGGGCTCCAGGAAGGCAGGGGAAGGTCTATTCCAAAGGGTTTGTAATGACAGGACCAGGAGTGATGGTTTTAAGCTGGGAAAGGAGAGATTTAGGCTGGAGATTAGAAAAAAGTTCTTTAATGTGAGGGTGATAGATGAGTGGAATGGGCTGCCCAGAGAGGGGGTGGAGGCCCCATCCCTGGAGTCCTTCAAGGTCAGGCTTGCTGGGGCTCTGAGCAACCTGACCTAGGTAGAATCATAGAATATTTCAGGCTGGAAGGTACCCCTAGATGTCATCTGGTCCAACCTCCCTACACAAGTAAGGACATCTCTACCTAGGGCAGGTTGTTCAGACCCCATCAAGCCTGGTCTTGAACATCTCCAGGGATGGAGCCTCCACCACCTCTCTGGGCAACCTCATAGTCAAGAATTTCCTCAATCTACACTTGAAACAAACTCTGGGAAACTGGGTAAAGTCTTTTTTTTTTTCTTTACCTAATCCGAGGCCATGGGAAGAGAAAGTGAAACTTTCCTCTCTCTGAAGACACAGCCAGAAATATTTCACCTCTCTTGCCAAACAGACCTGGTAGCAAAAAGCCCCAAGACTTTGGGATTGCACAAACATGTGGAGAAATGGGCAAATTTCATGGCTGGCACCAAAAGAAAATAACCAAAGCCAGATTGACTTTGTAGAACCATTTCCCTGTGGGGCAGCTGCCAGGCACAGGCTGGTTTGGCTGCAACTCTGGTCAGAACCTGAAGTTCTCCTACAGTTTTGGCCACGGTGAAATATTCATGGGGTGGCCTCAGTGTCACCAAGTAGCTTGTCCCAAAGAAATATATTCAAAAACTCAGTTAGAACTTTTCACTTCAACGTTTGTACCAAGGTATTCTATTTTCTTACTCAAAATTCTGCTCAAATTCTAATTTTCTTCCCATTCTGAATTAAAATTTTTAATTAATCTCAATTCAAAATTTAAAGACTCCACGAGACCTGAAATAAAACAACTTTCAGGTTGGGTTTTCCCAACTATTTTGAGATGTGTTTTGCCTCAGTAGGTCCAAACCTAATTTGTATTTGTTGAGAACTTCCAGTTAACTGCAAAAAATCAGTTAGTCACAGGTCAAGCCCAGATGATCAAGTACTTCAGGGGTCAAATATTTGTCCAAACCATGACTCAGAGAAAGGGTGAGGAGATTTCTTCTAATTAAACTAACCACAGAAGTCAAAGGGAATCAGGTTTCCTCCAACGTGCCACATGCCCAAACACAAATTGAGCCCTTTTTGGCCTTCCACGAAGTCAGGAAAATGTCAGAGCAGAAGGAAAAGTCTTCAGAAAGCCCCATGCTTTGGACGTGGACAGTTGTCCAAGGACAAGGTTCAACCACAGCAATTACCAGCTGACGTCCTCTGGCCTGTGTTGTGCAGGAATTGAGGCTCAAGGAGGGTAATTTCTCTGCTCTGGTTTGAGAACAAAAATATTATGATGCCTTCAGTGTTGGCCCTCCCCATGGCTGGGGTTTCAAGCCACCATGAAGCTCAGAAAAGGTCATTTCCAGAAGCAGCCTTTCCAAATTTCCAAGCAGTAAATCAGCAAGACAAGTGGAGTCCAGGCTAAGCTCTAAATCAGAATATTCCAGAATATTCTGCATCAAGAATTTGGACCCTGCTGTGACTGTTAGGACCAATCTGTCCTGTCCTCTCTTCTGCCCAGGTCACAGTTTCTGCTCCTCACTGGAAGTCCAGTCCCTGGAGCATGGAGTCCACCTGGATGGATCAATCCCTTTCTCCACCATGGTGGGGTCTGGAAGGGACATTTCACTCTATAAAGATTTAATTACCCAACTAGGATGGAAGGAAGTTTAGGATTAAAAGTGAGATTAGGTCCCACCAGGAGAACTGTGGCATAAGAAAGACATGGAGCTGCTTGGGCAGGTCCAGAGGAGGGCCATGAAGATGATCAAGGGGCTGGAGAACCTCCACTAAGAAGACAAGCTGAGGTAGTTGGGGTTGTTCAACATTGGGAAGAGAAGGTTCCAGGAAGACCTTATAGTGACTTTCCAGTACTTAAAGGAGGCCTACAGAAAGCTGGAGAGGGACATCTTATCTTGGAGTGTGGTGGTAAGACAAGAGGTGATGGCTTCAAACTGGAGCAGGGGAGATTTGGATTAGAAATTAAGAAGTTCTTCACTCTGAGGGTGGTGAGACACTGGCTCAGGTTGCCCAAAGAAGTTGTGGATGCTCCATACCTGGAGGTGTTCAAGACCTTTGGGCAACCTGGTCTGGTGGGAGGTGTCCCTGCCCATGGCAGGAGGGCTGGAACGAGATGATCTTTAAAATCCCATCCAACCCACCCCATTCTGTGATTCTCCTGGCACACAAACCCATTTTTAAATCAAAGTAAAAAGGAAAACCTTGAGCATTACACCAAACACAAGCAGCTGGGGCTTCCCCACCACCACCTCAAAAGCCCCTTTGACTGAGGACCTCAATTAGGGCTGATTTAAGATGCTGACCCTGAGGAAGGCTGCAGAGACCCATTCCTCTCACAACAGCCACCACTTCAGGTGGACGCAGAGATTTATGCACCAGTGGCTGAGTGTAGGATCAGATTTCTTGGCCAGAGGGTAAGAAGATCCCTATTTCTATTTTCCTAACCCCTCAGCTCCTCACCCACCAGGTTCCTGCAGCATCATCCATCAGGGGTCAATGGTAAATGGATGCAAAGTCTAAAGAGCTCAGGTCTAAGAGTTGTTTTACTTGAGGGCTTTGAGGAGTTGGGTTTTGGAGGCTCCTGACTCACCCCTTGAGAGGAAACTCATTCACAGCAGAAATGGGGACAACTAAGGGGCTTAGTTGGATTTTATTGCCTGGTGGCTGTGACAAAGGTGGTTTGAACACCTGAGGTGGGTCTCAACACCAGCTGAGAAAATGAGTGGATTAATCACAGCCAAGGAGGCCCCTTTATCTCGCCCCAATTAATCACCTTCTTCCTCAGGAAAGGTGGGAGAAATAAAGTCCTTTATCACTCCCATTAATCACAGCGCAGATGGTGGCTACAGGGAAGGTCTGCACAGAAAGGGTAGAGGTTCTTCAATATGTTTTTGTCTAATTTATGGGGCTTTTTTTCATTAAAACAAGAAAACAAACCCCTCAGTAATATCAAACAAACAGCTTGTTTTTTTCAGGGGTTGATACGTGATGAGGGTTTATCAGTTGATGATCCTCAACTTGGTGGACGTGCTTCTTTGACCCCTAAATGCTACTTGGTGTGGGCTAGGGAAGGTAGCCAGGCACCTCCAGGCTCCTGGAGGTCACTCAGAATGATGGAATCATAGGTTAGAAGGACCTCAAAGACCACCTGGTCCAACCTTTCTGAGGACAAGCAGAGTCTAGACTGTGCCCAGCACCTTGTCCAGCTGCATCTTCAAAGTGTTGGGGCATCCACCACATCCCTGGGGAGGTTATTCCAATGGCTGGAAAAGTTTCCTCTTGATGTCACCATCAAAATCCTCCAAAAATCACATAAAAATAGCAAATAAATAACAAAACTGATGCTTATCTAGAGAGGAAGGTCTCATATTGTCAACTTGCTGTTACCTGTCTGTCTGTCTGTGCTTCCCAGCAAGGATCAGCAGCCTCTGGAGGCCTTGGATGGAGGATGTTGTGTTTGTGCTCGTGACACAAGAAGGGTGTGGACATATTGGAGTGTGTCCAGAGGAGGCCACCAAGATGATCAGGGGAATGGAGCATCTCTGGTATGGAGACACTGAGAGAGTTGGGGCTGTTTGGCTGGAGAAGAGAAGGGTCCAGGGGGACCTTAGAGTGACCTTCCAGTGTCTGTAGGGGCTACAGGAAGGCAGGGGAAGGTCTGTTCAAGAGGGTTTGTGGTGATAGGACAAGGGGTGATGGTTTTAAGATGGGAAAGGAGAGATTTAGACTGGAGATTAGAAAAAAGTTCTTTAATCTGAGGGTGATAGATCAGTGGAATGGGCTGCCCAGAGAGGGGGTGGAGGCCCCATCCCTGGAGTCCTTCAAGGTCAGGCTTGCTGGGGCTCTGAGCAGCCTGCCCTAGGTAGAGATGTCCCTGCTGGTGTAGGGAGGTTGGACCAGATGACCTCTAGAGGCCCCTTCCAGCCTCAAACATTCTATGATCTCAGGTGGCTCCTCTGACAGCCACTGAAATATCACCGGGGTTGTCCAGCTCCCCCTTTAAATTTGCCACCCCGCTTCTCCCAGCTCCACTTGGTCACGCAGAGAGAGTTTCCTCCAAACTTCAGCCCCTCCTGAGCTGTGGGGCTGGAGGGCTCATTTATTTCCTTTTATTATGCAGCTGATAATTGCATTTTCAGTTGGTGCCTGGATGAAGTGTCTGCGGCTGCTCCTCGCTTGACCTCCCCACCAGTAAAACCTGCACGGGGACTGAAAACAGAGCTCCATAAAATTCCACCACCCCCCCCCTCTCACCCACCCGGCCATGAATCTCCACCCGCAGCTCCACCAGTCCCACCAGCCTGGCCGAGCGAAGCCATCCAGGATCCTCACAGCATAACTCAAGCCACGGAGCAGATTTACAGGGGGATGGCAAACAAAGGATTATTTACATGGCTGTGGGGGCTGGCAGCAAATTCAAAAGGAGCTGGAGGTGGCAGAGGGAGCCGCCAGTGTGGAGACTAATTGCTATTAACCCACGGCTTCATCACTCAAGCTTTGGAGTTGCAGGCGAGTTATTGCTCCCAGGGGCCTCTCGCACTTAGGCATTGAGAAATATGGTTGGGAAATCCAATCAGTCAGGCAGTCTGGGCCATAAAACAATGGCCTCTGCTCGGGGCCCTCTCCAAACTTCTCTTCCTTTCATCATTTCTTTCTTCTCTGCCCCCAGGTTGGATTTTTCAAGGCAACAACCAGCCCGGCGTGGTGGGGCTGGGCTGGGCAGCTCTCCTGGTCTCCTCTTGCAGTCAGAGAATGGTCAGGGGTGGAAGGGACCTGAAAGTTCATCCAGTTCCAACCCCCCTGCCATGGGCAGGGACACCTCCCACTAGAGCAGTTGCTCACAGCCCCAGCCAGCCTGGCCTTCCAAATGTCCAGGGATGGGGCTTCCAGCACCTCTCCAGTGTCTCCCCACCCTCCTGGGCAAGAACTTCTTCCTAACATCTCATCTCAATCTCCCCACCTCTAGTTTTGACCCATTCCCCCCAGTCCTACCACTACCCAACAGCCTCAAAAGTCCCTCCCCAGCTTTCTTGTAGTCCCCTTCAGATCCTAGGCGGCCACCAGAAGGTCCCCTCAGAGCCTTCTCCTCTCCAGCCTGAACAACCCCAACTCTCTCAGTCTGTCCTCACAGGAGAGGTGCTCCAGCCTCTCATCATCCTCGTGGCCCTTCTCTGGACATGTTCCAGCACATCCAGATCTTTCTTGTACTAGGGGCTCCAGAACTGGACACAGAGCTCGAGGTGGGGTCTCACCATCCCCCTTGCTCAAGGCATCTGCTCCAGTACAAAGGACTGGACACGTGCTGGTGCTGTCAGGATCAGTGGCAGCACCAGCAGAGCAGGCTGGGGATGTTCACAGGATTCATAGAATCATAGAATCATGGCATCATTTGCGTTGGAAGACACCTATGAGATCATTGAGTCCAACCATTAACCCAGTACTGCCAGGGCACCACTGAACCATGGCCCTCAGTGAAGTGCTGGAGGCACTGAGTTGGAGTTGACCTATGGATGGGTCCCAACCCAGCAGAATGTCTTGTTCCCCAGGTGGTTTCAGGCCCTAGAGACAGAACCTGCCCCATCTGTGTGAGGCCCCAACTGCCCCCAGGTGATCATGGTTGGGGTGGTGGGTGAGGCCAGGACTATATCAACCAGGAACTGAGCAGGTTGAGAAGAAGCAGCAGAAGAAACAAGAAGCTGATCAGTTGGGAGAAAGTTCCTGAGGAGCAGAGTTCCTGGAACAGATGAAGAGGAACAGAGATGTTTGTCCTGAGTGTGGAGATGAAGACTAAAAGCTGAAGGTATGTCAAGATGTTGCTGAGTTTGGGGTGGGCTGGAGGAAGCAGAGAATTAGCTGCACAAAATTGGTGTAGTCAGCAGGATGGTTTGGAGAAGGAGAGAGAGAGACAGCAAAACACTCAGCACCACATCTCCAGGGCTTGGGAACCCCTCCAGGGATGGGGACTCCCCCACTGCCCTGCCCAGCCTGGCACAGCCCAAAACAACCCTGACCACCAACAAATTGTTCCTCAGCTCCAACCTCAACCTCCCCTGGGCCAACTTGAGGCCCTTGGAGAAGAGCCGGACCCTACCTGGCTCCAACCTCCTGTCAGGGAGTTGTGCAGAGCCAGAAGGTCTCCCCTGAGCCTCCTTTGCTCCAGCCTCACCCCCCCCAGCTCCCTCAGCTGCTCCTCCCCCCACTCCTGCTCTACACCCTTCCCCACCTTCCTTGCCCTTCTCTGGACATGTTCCAGCACATCCAGATCTTTCTTGTACTAGGGGCTCCAGAACTGGACACAGAGCTCGAGGTGGGGTCTCACCATCCCCCTTGCTCAAGGCATCTGCTCCAGTACAAAGGACTGGACACGTGCTGGTGCTGTCAGGATCAGTGGCAGCACCAGCAGAGCAGGCTGGGGATGTTCACAGGATTCATAGAATCATAGAATCATGGCATCATTTGCGTTGGAAGACACCTATGAGATCATTGAGTCCAACCATTAACCCAGTACTGCCAGGGCACCACTGAACCATGGCCCTCAGTGAAGTGCTGGAGGCACTGAGTTGGAGTTGACCTATGGATGGGTCCCAACCCAGCAGAATGTCTTGTTCCCCAGGTGGTTTCAGGCCCTAGAGACAGAACCTGCCCCATCTGTGTGAGGCCCCAACTGCCCCCAGGTGATCATGGTTGGGGTGGTGGGTGAGGCCAGGACTATATCAACCAGGAACTGAGCAGGTTGAGAAGAAGCAGCAGAAGAAACAAGAAGCTGATCAGTTGGGAGAAAGTTCCTGAGGAGCAGAGTTCCTGGAACAGATGAAGAGGAACAGAGATGTTTGTCCTGAGTGTGGAGATGAAGACTAAAAGCTGAAGGTATGTCAAGATGTTGCTGAGTTTGGGGTGGGCTGGAGGAAGCAGAGAATTAGCTGCACAAAATTGGTGTAGTCAGCAGGATGGTTTGGAGAAGGAGAGAGAGAGACAGCAAAACACTCAGCACCACATCTCCAGGGCTTGGGAACCCCTCCAGGGATGGGGACTCCACCACTGCCCTGCCCAGCCTGGCACAGCCCAAAACAACCCTGACCACCAACAAATTGTTCCTCAGCTCCAACCTCAACCTCCCCTGGGCCAACTTGAGGCCCTTGGAGAAGAGCCTGACCCTACCTGGCTCCAACCTCCTGTCAGGGAGTTGTGCAGAGCCAGAAGGTCTCCCCTGAGCCTCCTTTGCTCCAGCCTCAACCCCCCCAGCTCCCTCAGCTGCTCCTCCCCACACTCCTGCTCTACACCCTTCCCCACCTTCCTTGCCCTTCTCTGGACACGTTCCAGCCCCTCAAGCTCTTTCTTGGAGTGAGGACATGACATGAGCTAGCAGAGTATCATGGTTTGAGGACAGAAGACTTGCCAGAATGGTCTTTGGCACTGTGGAGGGAACCAGACTCTTTCAGGTTCTTGTGTTCACTGTGTTTTGGGTGATCTCTGGAGTTTACTACTCCTGGAGCATCATCTGGGTTTTGACTCAGGGGAGTCAAATTCATAGAATCAGACTGCTTTGGGTTGGAAGGGACCTTTCAAGGTCATCCAGGAGGGACATGTTCAACCAGAGCAGGTTGCTCAGAGCATCATCCAACCTCCCCTGCAATGGTTCCAGGCATGGGGCAGCCACCACCTCTCTGGGCAACCTGGCACAGGCTCTCACCACCCTCAGCACCAACAACTTCTTCCTTCTCTCTACTCTAAATCTCCCTCTTTCAGTTTAAAATCATTATCTCTTGTCCTACATCTTTTTCTTTTCCCCTATTTCCTTTAGGACCTCACTGGGGAAAACCTCTATTGATGCTGGTAGAACTTCTTAATTTTCATTTGATTACATTTTTGGAAGAAAAAGCCATTAATGAAGGGATTTTCTTAAAGATATAAAGGAGCAATTTTCATTTCTCTTTGCTTTCAGTGCTCTGAATCCCAAATTCAGGAGCTATGAACAGGTATAGGGAGGAGGAAAAGATTAAATTGTTCCTCCAGGACACTTCTGGGTGTCCTGAGTGAACCTGAGAATGAGGATAGCAAGGAAAAAAAGGGGGGAAAAAACCAATCAAGTGGAGTCAAACCAAGCCAGAAATATTTCTATGGGTTTTTTTTTTCTAAAGGAAGTTTCATTTTGATTCAACCCAAAATGTTTCCTTGAATTGGCAATGGGTTATTGTCAGGTTATTTACCTTTTTTTAACGTTTCAAAAGCAAAAAGCTGGTTTCCTATGAACTGTTCCTTCAAAACAAGGCTCATTGATCACTCAGGGACATAATGGGCCAGTGTTCCTGAAACAAAAGATTTCACTCAGGGAAAAAAAAAAATGATGCATTTGACATTTTCACATGTTTCCCTCCTGCTCTTTCCAGCAGCCATCAAGCATCACATTTTCACAGCTTTGCTCTTCCCAAATCTCCCTGCTGACCATGGCAGGAGGAGGTTTCCAGTTCTCAGAAGGAAACCATCTGGCCACCGTTCCTGGGCAGCCTCACCATGGAGATGTTGCATCTCTGGTGGCCACCTCCCCAAACAAGTGGCCACTTGGAAGGGGTGGGAAGTGTTGTCCAGGCTGAGAAACCAGGATCAGCCCAGAGAGGTGGGTTTCTAGTCAGCTCTTGAGGTATTTCCTTCAGGCTTTGATGCACAGATCAAGGGGAACTTTCCAAGGCTGAGCATGGAAAGTGTTTCATGTAAATCTACAGGTTCTGCTTCTGCAAGTGGGTGGAATTTGGGACACATTCCATTTACAAACCCTCAAATAGGAAAGGTGACCTTGCAGATAGGCTTCTACCTATTTTTTGACCATCTACCATATTCGGACCTTGTTCCATCAGCTGATGACCTCTACACTCTGAGAACAAGCCAAGAAGAAAGTCCAGGTAGATATCTCATGGAATCATAGAAGGGTTTGGGTTGGAAGAGACCTCCAAAGGTCATCTTGTCCAACTCCCCTACAAGAAGCAGGGACATCTCTACCTAGGGCAGGTTGCTCAGAGCCCCATCAAGCCTGACCTTGAAGGACTCCAGGGGTGGGGCCTCCACCCCCTCTCTGGGCAACCTGTTCCAGGGATCAACCACCCTCATATTAAAGAGCTTTTTCCTGATGTCCAACCTAAATCTTCCCTGATGTACTGGAAAATACAACAAGCAGGGACATCTCCTCCAAGCTCTCCAGTTTTGCATTATAAGGAAGAATTAATCGATGGATGATCTATGGAGGGTCCAGGATGATTCCCATTGATGAAATTAAATGATATTAATGACTGGGGGGGAAAAACACAAGCTCAAAGTAAGAACCAACCTCTCAAAATTGGGAGTTGGAGGAGATTTTTTGTGTCCTTCCACGTTTGGCCCACTGGAAAAACCAAAGATATCAAGTGCGAGATGATCTGGGAACTCCACCAGAGACATCTGGTGCTCGTGTCAGCACCAGTGGTTGCTGGATGGGGTAGATGAAAGCGTGGAGGGGAATCCAACAGGAAATTTTTCAGGCAAATGAGATTCCCCCCAGGTTGTGAAGCCCTCTCAGTTTCATGGCTTCCAGGGACAGGTTCTGAGAGGCTCCACTGTGGTTTCCAGTGGGAATTTGCTCCATGGTGGGTGTCTGGAACTGGTTTCTTCCCATCAATCATCTCCAGAGACGTAGAAGAAAGACTTTCAACCAAGAGCTACGGGCTTGCTCGGTGTTAGGAAATCTGGACTGTCAAATAAATCTGGGGAACAATTATTTTCTTAAAATATATTTATATATTAAAAGGAAGAAAAAAAAGAGATGAACAGATTTAGACTGGAGTTGGCACTTGTTGAAGGCAACTTCACAACCACTGAGGGAACAGAGGCTCCATTGTAATCCCCTCTATACACTGGCCCAGTAGCCAAGAGCAACAAACAAGCTTGTCATGAAATGGATGTGTAAAGGAAGCAATCAAAATTGGAGAGAGGAACAGAGAGAGGAGGAGAGACACAGAGAGGATTTGGAATGAACTTTTAGCTCGGGAAATAGTAAAATAGAAAAAAAATAACCTCACTATGGATTTTTGGGGTGATTCTGAGTGGTTCTTGCAGTGGAGGTGTCCCTGCCCGTGGCAGGGGGCTTGGAACTAGATGATCTTTGAGGTCCCTTCCAACCCTGATGATTCTGTGAGATGTGAGGTTTTATTAATGAAAATGTCCTGTTGTCCACTCAGAAATGTAAAACTCCAGCGATGGAGATCTCTGCCAGAGATGGGCAAAGGTCAGTGTTAGGTCCTGGTCACCACCATCCCACTTTTCTCTTCAAGAGGGCTTTGAGATCCATGTGGAATCATAGAATGGGTTGGGTTGGAAGGGACCTCAAAGATCATCTCATTCCAACCCCCCTGCCATGGGCAGCGACATCTCCCACTAGACCAGGTTGCTCCAAGCCCCATCCAACCTGGCCTTGAACACCTCCAGGGATGGAGCATCCACAACTCCTCTGGACAATTACTTGCAGAAGACCCCAGGATGAGTGAACCAGAGACCTTCAGCAGGTCCTTCCAACCTACATCATTCTGTGCTGCTTGATCATGTGAACGTGGACAAGTCATTTGGAATGAAGTCTTCAGATGCCATCCAGGGACTTTCCTTGGTGCAAGTTGCTCTGATTTCAGTTTCTGCATCCCTGGATCTATTTTGAACATGGCTCCTAAGTCACAGAAGCTCTTTTGAAACACTTATTCCTGGTTTTCCTGCTTCTCCACACTTTCAAAAGGAGGACTCCCAGAGAGGGGGTGGAGGCCCCATCCCTGGAGTCCTTCAAGGTCAGGCTTGCTGGGGCTCTGAGCAGCCTGCCCTAGGTAGAGATGTCCCTGCTGGTGTAGGGAGGTTGGACCAGATGAGCTGTAGAGGTCCCTTCCAACCTCAAACATTCTGTGATTCTCTAATAAATCTGTCACCACTTCCCTTTTGTCCAACCCTTGGAACAAGCAGCTCAAAGGTCTACATCCCAAGACCTCTCCTACGTCTCCCAGACCCTGCTGGTGACCATGGAGGAGCAGAAGGACACGCTCTGTGTTGCAAGTTGAACCCTCTCCATGGGCCTTTACAGAAACTTGCAAACGAGTTCCTGTAAGCAGCTGAGGGAAACGTCAACTCTTGCTCACCCTCACTTCATTAAGCACCAGGAGGAGCTGGGTTCATCCTGGAGGAAGCTACTGGAATTTTTCTGCTCCTGTTCAAGCCTCAGATTGACTCCGTGACTCCTTGACATGGATTTATCATGCTAAAATTGGTTTGGCAAGCACCAGGTGACTCTCTACCTCCTACCCTTCCTTCCAGAGCCCATCCACGACAGCAGGTACAAGGGGAGAACATCTGCTGGTGTCTCTGAGCACAGCTGGACTGGATTTCTGATGCCTCGTTGTGTTCATGTAAGATTAATGGTGACATTTTCTTCAAATGCTCTTTGGGATGTTGGTGGAGCTGAAGTTGGAGGAGTGAAGTCTGATCTGGTCCATCTGGAAGCCTGTCCCAGCAAGACCTTCAGGAATGAAGATCTTCTGGTCAGCCTTTTTTTCCAGAAGCTACCTCCCCTTTCCAAGCCTTGAGGATGGGACCAGTTCCAACAGCATAGCCTGGTCTCCCTTGGTCAGACCTCCAGAGGTCCATCTCACTTGCCCTCTGTCTCCAACAATAGCCAGGAAGATGTTCCCCAGAGGAAAATAAAAGCATCACTTTAACATGCAGTGACATTTCCCATGGCAGATGTGATCTGAACCTCAGCCAGAGCAAGTCAGGGAATAGTTTTGATTAAAAACCATGAAGAAACTTTCCTCCATGGGTTCAGCTCACAGTTTTTTGACATCATTGATCTTTTAGGCTCTTCATGCTACTGATTTTCTTGCAACACAGGACCACGGAATAAGTTTTGAGATCCATGTGGAATTATAGAACAGGTTGGGTTGGAAGGGACCTCAAAGATCATCTGGTTCCATCCCCCCTGCCATGGGCAGGGACCCCTCCCACTAGACCAGGTTGCTCCAAGCCCCATCCAACCTGGCCTTGAACACCTCCAGGGATGGAGCATCCACAGCTTCTAGATGGCCAACAAAGAGCTTAGTAGCCAATTAGTAGCTACTTAGTTAGTAGTAGTGATTAGCTGGAGTGAAGACACTTCAACACTGATGGTCTCTGCTCAAAATAACTCGTGTTCCTCGTGGAAAACTGTTACAAGAAGGGTTTCTATATTCTCATGTCCTTTCATAGCACCCAGAAACTTCTCAGCCTTTGTTCTGGAGGTTCATGATGTATCACAGAGCTCTGCTGGAACCAGTACTTTGTCTTTGGACCTGGTTGAAGTTCTCCAGCTAGTGAAGAGCTGAGAGGTTCTGGTGTCTGTTTAGTGACTGGTTTTCCCATCACAGCTTGTTCAGCCTGAAGAGGAGAAGGCTCCAGGGCGACCTTCTGGGGGCCTTGCAGGACTTCAAGGGGCTTATCAGAAAGATGGGGAGGGACTTTTGAGCAGGGACAGGACAAGGGGGGATGGTTTGAAACTGAAAGATTGGAAATTTAGATGAGATAAAAGGAGAAATTGTTGGTGCTGAGGGTGGTGAGAGCCTGGTTGAGGTTGCCCGAAGAGGTGGTGGCTGCCCCAGCCCTGGCACCATTGCAGGGGAGGTTGGATGATGCTCTGAGCAACCTGAGATAGTTGCAGATGTCCTCTTTCCACAGAAGGAAAGAAATCCAGATTTGTCTCCTGTGCAGGCAGGAGTTCAACCAAAAAGAAGATACATGGTCACTTTTCAGAGGTTTCTCCATCATTGGGAGGTTCAAGGGTATTAGTGGTGAGTGAAAGGACCCTGGGCTGAAGCAAAATCCTATTTGCAGGCCTAGAAGAAATCCTTTTCTTGGCCTCTCTGTGGAGGACAGGGATAGTTGTGAGGTGCAGCTTTTCCACATCCAGCCCTCCACTTGCTGGCCACCTCCTCGAGCCTTTTCGGAAATGACTCTTTCCTTGGGAAAGAGATTTATGATTGCAAAAGTTGACACTCATTTATTAAAACGAGGAGAGAAGGAAAACCCTTCACATTTCTGAGCCCTGCTCTACAAAAAATAAACCAGAGGGTTGGTTGTTTTTTTTTTTAAGCAACTAAAGCCCAATAATTGGGGGATTATAACAAAAAACAGGAACATTTTTCATTCAAACAAACAGTTCTTGCCAAAAACAGTCGTTTCGACCAAAAGTTTATTTCTTATTTATTTATCTTTGGCTAAAAGGAGAAAGGTTCACGAGGAGATTTCTGCCAGGCACACGCCAAGCTTTTCTCTGTCTCTATCCACAGGCAATGTGGTGGAAGCCCTTGGGGGTAATGGGCTCTTGAAGACACATTCCTGCTCTTGGTGTCTGAAGAGGGGCTTGGAAAAGTGCCTCCACTTCTCCACCCCAGAGATCAACCCATCGCTGAGGAAAATATTCCAGCCCAGCCAGAAGAAACCATTTGTTGCAGCAAACGTGGTGGCCCAAAGGGATGAGCAGGTAGAAGACAGGGCCAGAATTTCTCCCCATTTTTCAAGGTCAGGGAATATTCTCTTCGTGGTCTTGGAGAGCCACCAAAATTGCAGGTATGAGGTGTCTTTTTGAATTGGAAAAAAAAAAGAATTAGGTTGGGGTGGGGGGGGTTAGCAACTGATCTACTGTGCCCAAAAATGGAAGTTCTTGGAAATGGATTGTTGGGATGTTTGTTTCCGTGGCCAGAGGAGGCTACAAAGATGTTGAGGGACTGGAGCATCTGGGTGCCCAGGACAGGCTGAGAGCGCTGGGGCTCCTGGGCTGCACAAGAGAAGCCTCAGAGGGGATCTGCTCAATGCTGCTCAAGAGCTAAAGGGTGGGGGCAAGAGGCTGGGGCCAGACTCTGGTCAGTGGTGCCCAGGGCCAGGCCAAGGGGCACCAAGTGGAACCCAGGAGGTTCCATGTGAGCAGGAGGAGGTGGTTGTTTGTTGTGAGGGTGTTGGAGCCTGGCCCAGGCTGCCCAGAGAGGTTGTGGAGTCTCCTTGTCTGCAGAGATCCCAAAGGTGGCTGGAGATGAACCTGGGTGAGCTGCTGGAGCAGGGGGGTTGCACCAGAGCATCTCCAGAGGTGCCTTTAGACCCCACCATGTGGGATTCTGTAACCAGGGCAGTATTAAGCTCTTCACCCCTTTGTTTCCTGGGACCCCAGTGCTGGGATCAGAAGCCCCAAAAGCATCTGCCCAGGAGATGCTGCAGCCTGTGGAGCTTTCTCAGGGGAAACCAGCTACAAAAAAAGCAACGAGCAGGGTCATGCTTCTTGTGCTTGCTGTTAGAGAGGCAAAGGAAGGAGGAATTCAGAGGAAAAAGTCAACACTGGCTGGTGGGATGGGAAGGAAACAGCCGCTGCTGTCGGTGTAGCTCTGGAGAGCCCCATCCCTGGAGGCCGTGGTGATCTCAGCTCCATCCCCTCCCTTTCCCAGACAGGGAATCTCCACATATTGATCCCGAGGAAACGTTCACTCCTCAGTTCCTTCCTGCTGGTTTCTGTTCTCAGGGAGAGCTCCAGCCCAGCCTCACCCTTTCCTGCAGCCCAGCACTGAGGAGAAGACCATCAGAAGACTGGTGGCCGAGCTGCAAACCCCTCCTTGCCTTGCAGGGCTAGAAACCCCAGGGAATTTCTTATTTTTATTATTAGGGCTTCAGTTCCACGTGAGAACAGACACACAGAGCACAAGAGCTTTCCAGGATGGTGAAAAGACGGGACCCAACTAATTTTAGGGTGGATTTTGAACTCTGGGGGTGTCAACAAGCACCCACCTAGTTAAAAATGTGGGGTCAATGGGCTTAAATGTGGGGTGGGGGCTGCTTTTAATTGTTTGTGCAATGCCTAGAGAGGTATTGATCAGAGAGAAGAAGCTGAAATACTCCCAGAGATACAATCCTATGGTATTTGGGGTCCCCAGAGATATGGTATTTGGGGTTCCAGGGTATCTGCAAAGTAAATGAGGAAGATCTGGGTTCTCCCATCAGTGTTAACTGATGAAAGAAAAATTGCATCAGGGACTTGCTGATGAGCTCCAAGCCTGTTGGACCAGCCTGCTGCCAACTCCTGAGATTTCTTGTGTGCCCACAACCAGGCATGACCTGAGCACTCCCTCAGGACAACATAACTCCAGCTATTGCGTTGCCCCATGCAATCCTGCAAGTCCACGCTGGCTGGGCCCCACTGAACATGTCACTTCCCACACACAGAGCCTAAATTCAAGGTTATTTTGGTCCTATCTCCCAGCTCTCTACATGTCACAACACACAGGAGCTGGGAGATGGGTCCAAATCCTTGGAGAAGAGGCTCAGGTCAAGGATCCCACTTCCTTAGGCAAGTGGTGTGAGCACTGAGACAGAGACCCCTCTTCTGGATGTCTTTTTTAAGGGCTTGACCTGCTATATATAAAATTGTGGAGGAAATCCAGTGTTGGCAGCAAGGCTGTTGGAGGAACACCTCATCTGCAGGTTCTGGCAGGGCTTGTCTATGATCCAAGCAGCTCATCTCTAGCTTGGATGAGACTTTCCATGGCTTCTGGTGTCAAACTTATAAGTAGACTTTGCCTAGCAAGAAAAAGAGGCTTCTAAGGTAGGGAGAACGATCATCAGCAGGTAGAGTTGAGGGTTGGACTAGATGATCTCCAGAGGTCCATTCCAACCCCTACCATTGTGTGGTTCAAAGGCTGGAAGAAAGAGGAGAGGGCAAGTATTGAGGGTCTAGGTCCTGTGCAGAATTAGTCCCTCAGGGTTGATTGAGGGTATTTATAGGAAGGCTTCACACATGGACCAGGCTTGACAGCATCCAGTGACAGCCATCAATTAATGTTATAGTAGGTGTGCTTGGTGATTTTGTGAGGGTGGTGATGGTAGGAGTGGACCACAAGAAGCTGCAATGACTGCAATAGTCCTCACCAGACTGGCCACTGTGTTCATGCCAGACTTCTGGCAAGCATGAGGTTTGACTTTGTCACCTCTACCACCTCTTCGTGCAGCTCATCCCACCTCTGCTGCTTTGCCCATGTCCCCCACAGGAGCAAACCTCTGTATTTCCCAGGGCTGGTGGACAATGACCCATCTGCACTCAACCAGTGCAGTTCTCCAGGTGCTGGGGGTGTCTCAGATCATAGAATCATCAAATTGTCAGGGTTGGAAGGGATCTTAGAGCTCATCCAGTCCCAACCCCCCTGCCATGGGCAGGGACACCTCCCACTACATCAGTTGCTCACAGCCCCAGCCAGCCTGGCCTTCAAAATGTCCAGGGATGGGGCTTCCAGCACCTCTCTGGGCAACCTGGGCCAGTGTCTCCCCACCCTCCTGGTCTGTACATGATCTGCAAAACCACAACACATGGTTGGACCACGACCTGCAGAGGTAGGACGAGGACCTTCCTCATCCCCCCAGCACCAGAGGAGAGTCTCCCTCACGCTGCCCTCAGGTTACCCCCGGGAGGAATCGTGCCTGGGTTTATTTTTAGGTCCACCCAGAAATAAACACCCTCTGCCCCTTCTCTGCCAGGATTAGCAGAGACATGGTGCTGATAACGATTATTTGAGTTTCCCTCAAATGGAGCAAGAATTATTCAATTATATTTTCCTTCGCTGGAATGAAACTCAACCCAAGCTTGTTTCCCCGATAAGGGCCATATGGGGAGAGGACACAGCTGGTATTTCAGCCAGATTAATCTGTGTCCTGGCTGGGAAACAGCTCGTGTTTGTAATGAGCTCAATCTTCATCTAATAACACTGTTGAAACAATAAACGTCACCTCGGCTCCAATTTGGTGTCTGGGCTGCGAGGCATAAAAACAGTTGAGCTCTGAAGTGTCAGGGTGAAGGCTGGAGCAGCTCAGGAAAGTTCAGGTCAGGTGAAGTCTCACACACGGAGACTATTATTGGAGCAAGGAGGCTGGAGGAGCTGTGATGGGGACCACGTGCATCACTGCTGTCCCCGTGGACCTGAGTCTGGGCTGCTTCAGTGGTGACACATCCCTGCATCATCTCCAGTCCTGCAGCATGGAGAGAAGGCTCCCAGGGGACCTCATTGTGGCCTTCCAGGATCTGAAGGGGGCTACAAGAAAGCTGGGGAGGGACTTTTGAGGATGATAGATAGTGGTAGGACTGGGGGGAATGGGTCAGAACTAGAGGTGGGGAGATTGAGATGAGAGGGTAGGAAGAAGTTGTTGCCCAGGAGGGTGGGGCGACACTGGCCCAGGTTGCCCAGAGAGGCGCTGGAAGCCCCATCCCTGGACATTTGGAAGGCCAGGCTGGCTGGGGCTGTGAGCAACTGATGTAGTGGGAGGTGTCCCTGCCCATGGCAGGGGGGTTGGAACTGGATGAGCTTTGAGGTCCCTTCCAACCCTGACCATTCTATGATTGTCTGTAGTGGAGAAAAGGCTTTAGATAAACCCATAAACTCAACACCCCAACACTTCAGAAGACAAAACCTAAACAGAAAACAAGCGACTCCCCCATCTTGCCCTCTCCTTCTGTGATAAAACCATGGAAAAAAAATTAAATAAGAAAATAAGTATTTCTGGACATCTCTGGGGTCATCACCTGCTTTCCCTGCATCCCAGACAGTTGCTGCTGTGATTGCTCAAGGAAAGCAGTGAAGCAGAAGATGGGAATAAAAGGTTCATCCCAAGACTAGGTCTTCAGCTCATGACTCACTTTGCCTCTACATGACTTTGAAGAAGCTGACAAGCTTCTGCCAGGACATCAAAAATGGGACTTTGAGTGATTTTTGGGGCTCTTCACTCACAGGCTGTAGTGAAGGCATCAATATTTTTTTCAGAGCTTGTCTTTTGGCCTTCAGGGATCATCAGGTGCCCATGGATTGCTCTCTCCATGGAGGTACTTTGCTCCTTCCTGTGGTTTTTGTGGTGGCCCAAAGACCTTCCCAAATCAAGATGATGCTCCCAGGAGCTCCCAGTCATTAGGTCAATCCTACTCAATTGGAGGTTTGCTCCCAGGGTCCCTGAGATCTTCTGTGGACACCATGGATCCAATCACACCAGCTCCAAGAGGTGGGTCAGCTCAGACATTCCCTGTGCTCCTGAGGGGCTGGATCCACCCAACATCAAGGGTTTCTGATCCACTCCACAGGAGCCACCCAACAGCAGCTGCTTTCTGCAAAGCATTTGGGCTTGGCTTCAAAAACTTAATACAAATATATTTGAAATATATTTCTCATAGAAAATATGAAATTTCTCATGGAGTATCTCATAGAATATGAAATTTCTCATGGAGTATCTCATAGAACATGAAATTTCTCATGAAATATGAAATTTCTCATGGAGTATCTCACAGAATATGAAATTTCTCATGAAATCTCATAGAATATGAAATTTCTCATGAAATATTTCATAGAATATGAAATTTCTCATGAAATAGCTCACAGAATATGAAATATCTCATGAAATATAGAATATGAAATATCTCATAAAATATGAAATTTCTCATGAAATATCTAATAGAATGTGAATTTTTTCATGAAATATCTCATAAAATATGAAATTTCTCATGGAGTATCTCACAGAATATGAAATTTCTCATGAAATCTCATAGAATATGAAAATTCTCATGAAATATCACATAGAATATAAAATTTCTCATGAAGTATCTCATAGAATCTCATTGCTTCTGTTTCTCCTTTGACCACTTAAGTTGCCTAATATGGTTAATTAGGAGTTGGCATCAAATGTTTCTTTCCACCTTTGATGTCCTGCCATGACAGGGTTGTAGACAGGCCAACTGGAGCTAAATCCTCCACTTGGACCTTGGCAAGAGGGGCTGAAAACTCTGTGCCTGGTGCTGGACGGGGCACAAAGGGATCCAGAGCTCATCTCAAGATGCTTCAAGTGGTGGATAATCCATCCTCGTTTACTCCATTGGTTCATCACCCTCTTCATCCAGCCTCCTTGCTTTATTTTTAACCTGTGCTGAGGGCTCTGTTTTCTTTTCCTCACTGCATGCCAAGCCCTCCACAGATGAAAGTTGGTGGTGATCCCACATTATCCAGGTCTCTCCCCTCCATGGGATGTGGTCCTTTCTTTGAGGTGCGTTTCCCCCTTCTCGGCAACCCATTGTGACCTTATTAATGTCTATAAATATGTATCAGGAGGATGGAGCCAGGCTCTTCTCTGTGACATCCAGTGATAGGACAAGGGTGTAAGGTGGAACAGAGGAGGTTCCACATCAATATGAGAAGAAACTTCTTCATGATGAGGGTGACAGACACTGGAACTGCTGCCCCAGGGAGGTTGTGGAGTCTCCTTCTCTGGAGACATTCAAAGCCCCCCTGGACGTGTTCCTGTGTGACCTGCTCTGGGTGACCCTGCTCCCATAGGGGGGCTGGACTAGATGATCTTGTGAGGTCCCTTCCAACCCCTGACATTCTGTGATGATTCCAAACACTCCTGAAGTGGGACCTTGCTCTTTCCAGAGGTCAGCTTGGCAAGGCCAAAAAAAAAACCCCAATATTTCCTTCATGGGCTTGGCTGGATCAAATCCTGCCCATGGCAGGGGGGTTGGAACTGGATCATCTTTAAGATCCCTTCCAACCCTGACACTTCTATGATTCTATAACTCACCCAAGTGATGCAATAACCCAAATACACCTTGAACTATTCAAAACAGGGGAGCTCTCCCCATTTTGGGGGGCAATATCTCTATGAGCTTCCCCCTTCCCCAGGCTGGGCTGACATTTGGTTTAAGGTAGAGCACATTCCTGACACACAGGACTCTGCTCCCTTCCAAAAGGGAGCCCAGCTTCCTGGATTTAGGCTAAAGGGACAGGGTTCAGGCAGGGGGCAAGCCATATATGTGTCAGAATGAGCAATGTCTTTTTGGGTCACATATACTTTTGACTTCAACACTGCTTTATGTAGGCTGTAAAATTAATAGGTGGGAACTAGATTTATTTGTCCCCCTGGCCTGGTAGTTGCTTGTTAGGTTAAACTCACTGATTTCCTGGTACAAAAGTGCTTGTTAAAATAATCTCCCTGAAAAATATTCCTCCGGGACCACTTGATCTTCCCAAATCACAAAATTCCTCCGGAGTGAAATGTGCAAGATGTGACAGACGGGCTGGGGAGAAACCAAACGAGACCCCCAGACAAGAAGGGCTCGTTCCTATGAACTCTGCTTGGGGAATTCAAGTGGTTTCTGGGGTTTTGGAATGAACACCAGCAGCCCAGCTCTTGGGCAGGACTCACCTGTTTCTCTCTGGTCCTCATTCCGCCCTCCCCGTCCACCCAAGCTTCTCGGTGGGGTAATTCCCATCAGGTTTACTCTGTCCTCAGTTAGAGAACTTCCAAACCACCCCACCAGGATTGCCCCAAACAGATCAGAATGTTCAACAGCCCCATTTTCTGTGCTGGCAAAGGGGCTGTTCCCAAAATTTCATTTACTCACATCCCTCACATCAACAATGGGGACCTTGAACCCATTCATTTGCTTGCGTATCATAGAACCATAGAATGGGTTGGGTGGGAAGGGACCTTTCAAGGGCATCTGGTCCAACCCCCCTGTCCTGAGCAGGGACATCTGCAACTAGAGCAGGTTGCTCAGACCCAAACAACCTCCCCTGCAATGGTGCCAGGGATGGGGCAGCCACCACCTCTCTGGCCAACCTGGCACAGGCTCTCACCACCCTCAGCACCAACAATTTCTTCCTTCTTTCTAGTCTAAATCTCCCTCTTTTAGTTCCAAACCATCCCCCCTTGTCCTGTCCCAACAGGCCCTGCTCAAAAGTCCCTCCCCATCTTTCTGCCAGGCCCCTTGAAGTCCTGCAAGGCCCCCAGAAGGTCTCCCTGGAGCCTTTTCTTCTCCAGGCTGCCCAAGCCCAACTCTCCCAGCCTGGCCTTGTAGGAGAGATGTCCCTGAAATGAGGAGCTGCAGAACATGGACCTGAGCTCTCATCCCTCCCTGTCTCTGTGCAGTGCAGGCTTCTCCCCATTTTGAATCCCTCTGCATCTTCCTGATGCTGGTTTATTGTTTGTTTTAGGTGTTTTTTTCCCTGTTTTTTAATTTATTTGCTATTTTTCAGCATCTGAAGTGTGTAAGATGGGCAGAGAGCACCTGAGGATTCTTGCTTGGGCTGAGCCTCCACAAGCTCATCTCACTGCAGGACTAAGGTTGGACTCGATGACCTTGAAGGTCTCTTCCAGCTGAAACTATTCCATGATTCTAACTCCACTGGTGCCTCCCCACTCTCCCTTCCCCCCCCCCTCCCCTTCTCTCTCCTGCTCCATCTCCGAGCAGCCCGTCAGTCTAAAGTGGGGGCAGACCCTCACCCCACCACCCCCCTCCCACCTCCTCCAGGTGCAAACAAATCCTCTCTCCAGCAGAAGGTGGTGGAGGGGGGGGTCATTCTGGGGCTGGGGGGACCTGCTCTCACAATGCTCCCATTGTGTTGTGGCTGCTGGAGGAAGGAGCCTGGAGTGCTGGAGGATGCTCGTGTGCTCCTAGGTGAGAGTGCAAAGGGCACGTCCCTAAGGGGACCCTGGGGAAGGCTGTGGAGAGGGGGGGATGGAGCTCATGGCTTCTCCAGGGACAGCCTGTCTTTACCTAATAACCGAGATTGAGGAGCTGGGTTGAGCTACCCAGACATTACATCAGCTCGGGGCCTCCCTCCCATTGGTCCCCCTTTGCCTCAGCCCCTTGAATTGGGCAGAGTCACCTTCGTGTGCTGACCCATGAATCACGTTTGTGTCAGTCCTGCACAGCTGGGGAAGGGCAAAACTGCTCGGGGAAAAACTCAGCAAGATCTTCTGCTCCGTGAGAGGGATGTTGGGGGGGTATTAGTGCCTTTTCTTCCCCTTTTTTTCTTTATTTTCTCTCCTTAAACCTTTTTTTTTGGTTAAAATAAACCCCTCCAAGCTTCTACTCACCAGAGGAGGAACTAGATGATCTTTGAGGTCCCTTCCAACCCTGATGATTTGATGATTCTATGATCCAGCTGCACTAAACTGGACCAAACTATGTGCCATAAAAGCACGTGTGAAGGATAAGCTGTGTCCCAAACAGCTTTTTCTCTCCCCAGGTAGAGGAACAGCATCTCCTGCTTCTCCAGGGTGGGAACCAAGCCATGGAGAAATTCTCACCTGGACTAAGACATCATTTATAGCCTGTAAATAAATAAACCAAGGGGTTTAAACCCTTGGTCCTTCAGGGCAGAGATGGTCTGAACCCTGTTCCAGTGTTCCTGCCTTTCTCAGCAGTGAGATTCCTCTTTGAAGGAGCTGATGGTGGCCCTCTAGAGAGCATGAATGTGGTCTTGGTGACTTCTCCAGGGTCACCCAGAGAGCTGGTAGGAATCCTTTTGAAGCCCAGGTCTCCACCCTCCCTCCAAGGGGACTTTTCCTGTCATCTCTGGGCTCAAACTGGGCTCTAAATCCCAGTGCTGAAGGAGAACCAGCTTCTCTGGTTCATGTGCATCAGTTTCTATCACTGAAAAAGGATTTGAAATTATTACCCAAGTGTGTTTTTAAGGTTTAAAATATGAAGGCTAAGGAAAAAAAAAAAATTATTAAGAATCTTTCCTTCAGGCCCTGTTGTTTGGGAAGAAGAGGAGGACTCACTTCAGGGCTCTGTCTTCTGGACAGATTGTTTTCTCCTGTCCTTATCCCTCTCCATAAGAGAAAAAACCCCATTAAGAATCAAACCAGCATTTGCCTCCAGCTTCTTTCTAGATATTCTCATTGTCCAGACACTCTGTGAGCATCTCTCAGGCTTAGCTAAGACTTGTCCTCACCAAAACCCAAACCAAACCTTTCCACCTTGATGTTTCACCACAAGATTTGTGTCTATCTCGGTGCTTAGGGGTGGCAATTTGGGGCTGGTTAGATCAGATCTGACAATGTGCTCAAGAACACTGAATTCAAGCCATTACTTTAATTTTTCTGATCAGTTTTCTTGAGCTGGGTCCTTCTTCCAAGAATCACAGAATGTCGGGGGTTGGAAGGGACCTCGGAAGATCATCTTGTCCAACCCCCTGCCAGAGCAGGACACCCAGAGCAGGTCACCCAGGAACACATCCAGGGGGGCTTTGAATGTCTCCAGAGAAGGAGACTCCACAACCTCCCTGGGCAGCCTGGGCCAGGCTCTGGCACCCTCACTGGGAAGAAGTTTTTCCTTATATTTTTGTGGAACCTCCTCTGCTCCAGCTTGTCCTATCATTGGATGTCCCTGAGCAGATCCTGGCTCCATCCTCCTGACACTCTCCCTTAATGTATTTATAAACATGAATAAGTCACCCTTCAGCCTCCTTTTCTCCAAGCTAAAGAGCCCCAGCTCCCTCAGCCTTTCCTCAGCAGGGAGATGTTCCACTCCCTCCAGCATCTGAAGCTCCAGCTCTGCCTGACCAGCAGGGATAGACCTGCCCGTGATGCTTTAAAGCAACATCTGTTTACACCCCCAGCCTCCAAACAACTCCTGATGACTTTCACATTGCTGAGAGAGATTGAGCAGCTCCCCAAGCTTGGGTCTCAGGCTTCCCAGAACCTCTTCCTCAGAGGACATCATTTGGAGGTAATTGTGGGGTGGCTGCTGCTGTAAACAGCCTCCCACCAAAGCAAGCATCCCTTTATTGAAAACACTCCTTCCTTGGCAGTGAGGAGCTGCAGGGATGCTGGATCCCTCCTCTCATCTCCAACGCTCACGAATGAGGCTGCTTGGAAGGACCTGTTTGAATCCAGAGGAGGGGTTTGGGGTTGGGGGGGGAACTTCCAAGAGGAACCAAATAAAACCCCCTCCCTCCAGGAGCGCGCAGCCTGTTCCGTTTATTCCACTTTCCCTTGCTAATGAGGGTGATCTGAGCAAAACATGAGGCCCCAGAAGGGGCTGGCACATGGTCTGGGAGGCCAGCTCTTAAAAAAAGGACTTTTCCAGGGCTGAACGTTGATTGCAGGATGGGTTAAGGAAGGGGGTGGGTCAGCAGAGCCTCCGCCGCGGTTGTTTTGTCCTTCAGCAGCAGCACCTTCCAAGCTTGAGCTGTTCTACCTGTTATAGGATGGAATAATCTGCCCTCAAATAAAAAACCAGCCAGGTTTCTATCTTCCATACCTCCCTTAGGTGTCTGTGGTCAGTTGGGAGGACTCCAAGCCCTGGCAATGAGAAGTGCTTTTAAGGATGTGTCCTAACCCCAGCCAGCAGCTGGATCACACCAATCAACTTGTCCCCCCCCCCCAACCCCAGCCTTGCCAATTTTTATGATTTTATTGGACATCTTGCACTTGTCAATGTTCTTTCCATAAAATCCCAGCTGCTGGGGTTGAGGAGATTGCGTGAAGGAGCTCAGGTTTTGTTCAAGCATCAAAAGGAGAGAGCAAAAAGAGTTTCTACCCCTTGTGGCTGCAACACAAAGCTTGGAAAAATGAAATTAAAAGCTTCAGAGCTGGCAGATAAATAAAAAGGAGGCAAATCTGGTTGTCCTGAAGATAATTTCAGGTCTTGCAGACCTGGTGGTGGGAGTCCTGGTAGATTGACATGAGGGCTGGCAATTCAGTGGGGTCCTTGGGGTTTAGGCTGAGGATCACAAGCAATGGAATGACAACATCTCTAGAAGTTACCACCTGTGGGTTGAACAACTGTAAGTGATCATGTGCTGCTCTTATGTACTGCAACCAAAATGCTTCTTATTATACCCTCATGAAGGGCAGAGAGCGTGGAGTGGACAGAAGAAGCATGAAAGTGCTTTAATATTGGGGGTTTTTTTAAAATTTAGGTTTTTTTGGTGCTAGGAAGACACGTGCTGTCAACACAGCTCAGCTGACAAGTGATAACTCATCACAGTGATGGTCTTGAAAGAAAACTGGTGCTTCCAACTCTGTAGGAAGTCTCCACTGTTTTGAGGTGGAAGACCACCAGCAGAGTTGCATGGTGGGGTACAGCTGGGTACCATGGTCAACTGAAGCACCCAGAGAGGTGGTAGATGCTCCATCCCTTGCAACGTTCAAGGGCAGGTTGGATGAGGCTCTGAGCAACCTGCTCTAGTTGCAGATGTCCCCCGGACTAAATGACTTTTGACCTTGAGAGGTCCCTTTCAACCCAAACCCTTCTATGATTCTATGACACCAGCTTCATCCTGTCCTGTCACTGCACTTTGGGTTGGTTTGCAGGGTGGTGGGACCTGGAGGGGTTCAACAAACAAGCAGATGTGGTGCTTTGAGACATAATCTAGGGGTCAGGGAGATGTTGGACTTGATGACCTTAGAGGTCTTTTCCAACCTAAATGATTCTGTGATCCTATGGAAACCATCAGCACCCTGGGTGGAGAAGAGGAAGGGCATGGTGGCTTCAGCAGGTGGCGCTCCTGCCCTGATTAAATGCTGGCAATTAGCAAATTAGCTTAATTAAGCAGTGATGGGGGCTGAGGTTTCCTCTGCCTGCTCACCCAGCTGCTGCCTGCCTGTGTGTGGGCTTCTCTCTTGTCCACCAAGCAGAAGACAGTCCCCAGCACTGAGCCACAGAGGGGTTGAAGATGTGCTTGCAGGAGGACATGGGGAGATGTGCCAGTGTCCACACTGAAGGTGAGCCCTGTTGTACGTTCCTTCAAGGTGGGAATCCATGAAGGACAAGCACCCAGGGGTCAACTCAACTCAACTCCAGCCAAGCACCTGCCTCAGTTTCCCCATCAGCACTTTGGAGCTGTGGGAACACCCAGCCCTGGCTGAGGAAGGTACGTCCTGATCTTCTCCCCTCGTGCTCCTCTTCCTCCTCCTCCCCTCTCCTTTGGAGGCGAGCTCTCTTAATGGCTTGCTCTTAATTAGGGTGACCTCTGCGTGCCCTGCTAGCACACCCTTCCCTTTGTCAGCTAATTGGCCGGGCTTTCAGATCTATTATGTAAATAGTCTCAGTCTCTGCGGCGCGGTGTCGTAACTCAACGCGTTCCTGGGAGCCTGGGCTTCTGTTTCATGGAGCTCTGCTCCAGCCGGAGGCAAAACCAGCAGCAGCAACAACAACAGAACCCAGGCAAGCCCTTGGCTGGCTCTCTGGAGGCTCCACAAACGGCTCGCAGAAGAAAGTGTTCTGGGCAGCGGTTCAGGGCGTGCACATGGGGAGAAGGGTGCGTGAGGAGGTTGAGATGAGACAGTGGGATGAAGTTTTCTCGCTCAGAGAGTGGTCAGGCATTGGAAGAGGCTGCCCGGGGAGGTGGTGGAGGCACCAGCCCTGGAGGGGCTCAATGAATGAGGAGATGTGGTGCTTGGAGATATGGTCTAGGGGTCAGGGAGATGTTTGGAGAAGAGAAGGCTCCAAGGGGACCTTCTGGTGGCCTTCCAGGATCTGAAGAGGGCTACAAGAAAGCTGGAGAGGGAATTTTTAGGCTGTCGGGTAGTGGTAGGACTGGGGGGAATGGGTCAAAACTAGAGGTGGGGAGACTTGGATGAGACATTAGGAAGAAGTTGTTGCCCAGGAGGGTGGGGAGACACTGGCCCAGGTTGCCCAGAGAGGTGCTGGAAGCCCCATCCCTGGACATTTGGAAGGCCAGGCTGGCTGGGGCTGTGAGCAACTGATGTGGTGGGAGGTGTCCCTGCCCATGGCAGGGGGTTGGAACTGGATGAGCTTTAAGGTCCCTTCCAACCCTGATGATTCTATGTTGGACAAAGGTTGGACTTGATGATTCTGGAGGTCTTTTCCAACCTAAATGAGTCTATGATTCTAGGTTTTCCCTCTGTAAAGCTCCTCACCAAGCCACAGGGTCCTTCATAGCATTATACATGGAAACTCAGATGTTTAAGGAGCTGCAGAGTCCATGTGGCCAAGAAGTATTTGTTTCAGATCTGCTCACCCAGAGAGACCAGTCAACAAACAAGCAGATGTGGCACTGAGACATGGTCCAGGGGTCTGGGAGATGTTGAACTTGATGATCCTACAGGTCTTTTCCAAGGGGGTCTCCTTCCCACCCACCTCTTGGAGATGGTCCAGTAGGAGAACACAACATCCAGGGCTAACAGGCAGCGAGTTGCTTCCAGAAACAGCTCAACAGACCAAGTTTTTCCAAAGGAAACAGTCACACTGGGGGGTTCTCTGGCCTATTTTGGGGCTAGAGATGGTCTAAGTGGGTTTTCTGCAAGGTTCCACATCCTGCTATCACAGGCAGCTCTGGAGAAGCACCCAAAAAGGACCCAGAATATCAGCCAGTATTTTCTAAAGGGAGAAACAAGGGAAGGGAGGAAAAAACCTTCCAAACTCTAATTATTCCACGGACACGGCGAGCTATAAAATAAATGAGCAAAGTCCCTGCTCCGATAAATCCACTTAGAAATCCAAACCCAGTAGCGAGGGCGTAATTTATGTCCCACTGAAAGAAGTCCAGATGAAAATTGATGAAGTCTCTTATTTGTGCCATAAATCAGCTCCCATTAATGTAAGAGAGACGCATATTTATAAACACGGGCTGCACCCTGGGCTTGTTATTCAGGTTGTTGGAAGAAGGAGGGGGGTGGCTGAGGAGAAAAGGGTTCTCTGAACCATAAAGTCCTTCCTGATAAATCCAGGAAGACAATCTGTGAAAAGATAGTGGGGGTCAATTTATGGCGCCTGAAAAAGAGCCAAGTGTGAGTAAATCTTGTGTTCCTACAGAAATAAATCTGGTGGAGTCCTCTTCTTCCTTCGTGGCTCTGGAGGGGGCCGTGGAGCCAGTTAAAAATAGTCCAGATCATCTCAAGCACTTGTTTGCTCTGAGCTCCCACTCCCATCAATCCCCTCGCCCAGGTTGAGTCCATACTTTGCTGTCATTGGACTTTCTGTGGAGCTCCAAGGTGGTTTGGGTGTGGTGCTGGAGGTTCCCAAGCTCGTCTTCACACAGAGAGAGGGGTTGAGGTTGCAAAGGACCCACTCCACTGGTCATGGAGTAGGAAAGGGACAACACTTAATGCTCTGGGGTGCATTAAGAGGAGTGTGGGCAGCAGGTTGAAGGAGGTTCTCCCCATCTTCTACTCTGCTCTAGGGAGGACACCTCTGGAGTATTGTGTCCAGTTCTGGACTTCCCAGTTTAAGAGACAAGGAGCTACTGGAGAGAGTCCAGTGGAGGCCGTGGAGATGCTGGTGGGACTGGAGCATCTGTGTGCCCAGGACAGGCTGAGAGCCCTGGGGCTGCTGAGCTGCACAAGAGAAGCCTCAGAGGGGATCTGCTCAATGCTGCTCAAGAGCTAAAGGGTGGGGGCAAGAGGCTGAGCTCTAACTCAGCTCTGGGTGCTGCCAGGCCAGGGATGGAGCCCTGGAGTTGGACCCATGGGTGTGGGGCAGGTGTCTGGGGTGTTGGTGGTCTCAGGGAGGCAACATGGACCACTCAGGAGGGACACCATCGAACTGCTCTCCATTTGTGGGTTTCTTTTGGTTTTTCTTTCCACAAGCCTCAACTTCTCTTGGAGTTGAGGACACAGCCTGACCTCAATTATGACTGGATATTAATTATTCCATTATTATAATTCCAAATATCCCTATGGCTCCAAGGCTAAGGAGGGCATGAGTGGCACCAGGGGAGTACTCACAGCAGGTCCACCCTTTGCACCAGATCAGAGGAGAGGCTTGTGGAAAGAAACCCAAACATGGAATGGAAATCATGCAACCAGCATCTGAGGAGGCTTCCTACAGTCTCAGTCTGTGTAGCTCCACCCAAAGCTCAATAACTAACTTGGCCTGTGGAATGCAGTGAAAGTTTCTCTCCATGCTTAGGAGAAGTAAAGGTCCCTAAAGGTGGCTATCCCCCAAAAGTAGAGACCTCTGGAGACCTGACCATCCATCAGGCTGGTAGGGGGGTTTCAAGCCTGGGGTGACTCAGCCTTGTAGGACACCTCCTTTCCTCCCAGTCTGGTGTCTGCTGTTTGTTGACCCAGAGTCCAGCTCTTCCTACAGCTTCATCCCTTTGGTTGAGCTCCTCCTGCATCTCCAGAACCTCCCCCCAGCTCCCTGGGTGCTGCTGAGATCATTCAAGCTTCGTTAGACCACAAGCCTGAGTCTCACGATGGTACCTGAGATAACCCCAGTGTTTACCTCCTGGCTCCCAGTGTTCATTCCTCTCCCCCAGCAGCTCCCATGAACTCTCCACCAGGTGCCAAGGAGGGGTTGGAGCACCCTCCCAACACCTCTCTTGTCCTTGGGTTGGCATGAGGAGGCCCTTCCCAACCAGCTGTGACACCCACACCGGACACCTCCCACTACATCAGTTGCTCACAGCCCCAGCCAGCCTGGCCTTCCAAATGTCCAGGGATGGGGCTTCCAGCACCTCTCTGGGCAACCTGGGCCAGTGTCTCCCCACCCTCACGGTGAAGAAGATGTGTAGACATGGCACTGAGGGACACAGTTTGGTGGTGAACTTGGCAGGGGTAGGTTTGTGGTTAGACTCAATGATCTTAAGGGTCTTCTCCAACCTAAATAATTCCATGATCACCAAACTCTCTGCCATGAAGCCACCTTGGTATCACAAGCAGGCAGCTGGGTCACGCTTGGGTCATGGTCTGTCCTCTTCAATCACCCAAGACAAGGTTTCTCCCAGGCCCCTGGAGAAGCATCTCCACATGGCACAGGACAACTGAGTTTGAAGGGATTTTGGGGTGTCTTAATTCCAAATCTCCTCTTAAATCAAGGCTGACTTCAAAGACCGAGAAGGTTTCTCAGGAGCTTTTCCAGTCCAGATCTCCAAACCTTGAATGATGGAGCTCCTGCACTGAGGGACCTTTGGCAGTGACTGCATCTCAGGTGCACAGCTTTGATGTTTGCTTTTCCCCACATACCTGGGCTCTCTTAGCCCCTAAAAACCAACAGAAGGGCTCTGAGAACAGCATCTGCTATCCTTGGAGATGTCACCAGATAGTTTCTTAAGGAGACTATTGACTGGCAGGGATGTAGCTGGACACTGTGCTGACCATCAGGTGCCTGGGTGAGCCCACAGCCTGGCCTTGCTTAATTTTTAATTTCAATTAATTTAATATAATTTTAATTTTAATTTAAAATTTAATTTATTTTAGAA
>VYZX01021940.1:0-43274 GCA_013401335.1 Brachypteracias leptosomus
GGATTGGACTAGATTATCTTTTGTGGTCACTTCCAATTCTTAACATTCTATGAATCTGTGATTATGCTCACTACACAGTGGCAGAGACAATACTGAAAAACTGTTCATCCAGTTTGATATCATCTCTAAGAACCTGAGACACCTCATCATCATTCTAATGAGACAGGTCTGAGTGACTCACTAGCTTGAAAGATCAAGACCTATTTCTACAAAGGTTGTCTTGGCATTTGTCTCACATCCAGCCAGTGGAAGAAGTAGCCCTGAATTAAAATGGTAGCATTAAACTGCTCTTTGTGCTGCCTAATATTTGCAGGATATGGCCCTTAACTTACTTTTTTTTCAAAAGTAAATCTATGTTTTTCTTAATTATATTTTCAGCTGAAGATGTATCCAACACACTGAAATTTGAGTTAAACATCAAACCTTAAGTGCCTCGGCTGATTGCAAAATTCAACACAGTACACAAATATTTATATTTAACAGACGGAGAATTCGATCTGATGTCTCTACAATATAGCTTCAGTCTCTAGGAAAAAATTGGTATGCATATACACTCAAAGTAATTCTGTTCAGTCAAGAAGAACAAAGCATAATTAGCAAAGAATTAGTCATCCTAGATTCACTGATTCATCTTAGCTGTGCTTTACATAAAGCATTAATATACAGTGCATAAAGTGCTATGTGTCTTAATTTTAAAATGATTTAGGAATATTAAATGCACAGTAATGTTCTCTCATGTAGTACAATTGTCAGTAGTGCCCCAAGGAAATGTACAAACAGTACAGTCAAAAACAATTTTAAATACACTTTTAAGTACACTTTTAAATAAAACCAAGGAAAATAAGCTACATGATGGCATCTTTGAAAAGAAAGAGGAAAATTAATTATTCATATTTAAAAAAAAAAAAAAAAATTAACACCACATCTGCTTAATTCACTCAGACATTTACTCATAGCAATGGGACAATCCTAATCCCTTTTACAGTATTCCAGAGAGGAAACTATCCATGAAGACTGAGTAGTTTTACCTAGTGAATACCTGTGAAATAAACACTGGCAAAACAGCTATTTTGCTTCCTAAAGCCAGTTTATTCAGTAAATTATGCATTGCAAGAAACAGCAGGATGGGCTATGTCAGTTACAGCAATGTTATATTGTGTTATGATCTGTCCCAAAATATGGCAGACTGAAACAGATATGTCACAACAGAAGTTAAAGCATGAACAGACAAGTAACTCCCAAAATAGCCAAACATTTTTTAATAAGTTCAGTTAGTCAACATAAGAAACCTAAATGAAACAAAACCTAACCCTTTTTAAAGAACAAAAAGCCTAACCAAACCTCCCAGTCCTGAGAATTTGTAAGTCTAACCAATCAGAAAAGAATTATGAACACATCATTACTCTGGATTAGGACCAAGTTAATTGAAAAACATGTTTTCAACTGTTCTGTTATTTGACAAATAAATTTGGTTTTAGAATCACAGAATGTTTTAAGCTGGAAGGGACCTCTAGAGGTCATCTGGTCCAACCTCCCTACACAAGTAGGGACATCTCTACCTAGGTCAGGCTGCTCAGAGCACCATCAAGCCTTACCTTGAATGACTCCAGGGATGGGGCCTCCACCACCTCTCTGGGCAGCCCATTCCAATGATCTATCACCCTCATGTTAAAGAACTTTTTTCTAATATTCTGTCTAAATTTATCCTTTCCCAGCTTAAAACTCCTGGTCCTATCATTACAAACCCTTCTGAATATACCTTCCCCTGCCTTTACATAGGCCTTCTTCAAATACTGGAAGGTCATTATAAGGTCCCCCCGGAGCCTTCTCTTCTCCAGGCTGAATAGCCCCAATTCTCTCTGCCTGTCTTCATATGAGAGATGCTCCATTCCCCTGATCATTTTTGTGGCCCTCCTCTGGACATGCTCCAATATGTCCACATCCTTCTTGTGCTGGGGGCTCCAGAACTGTATGCAGTACTCCAGTTTTGAACTCTAAAAGTCCAAGAAAGATTACTGGATGAGCATGCTGTGGCTGGAGCCCTTAGTAGAACTGTTTGATATCTATTTTCTATAATCTAATGTTATACCTCTTGATGTTTAAAGCAGATATTTACTGTAAGGCTGCACTGTCCTGCAATAAAAAAAACCTGCATAATAAAATTTTAACATTCCATATTAACTTCTGAAAGTAGGAAATTTTAACAACATGGAATTTCTAACTGTTACTATTTTTCCTCTTCCATCTTAAAAATTTGCTTATATCATTTCACTTACATCATTTTCTGAAATATACCAAGACATATTGAGGCTTCTCAAAGGTAGTGGAAAGTGACACAAAAGTTACTTTAAATTGGCACTAATTCAAGGCCTTACTAGTTATACAGGCATCTTTGAAGTTACATTTTAGGCAAATCTAGCTGCATTAAGTGACATTGTAGATACTCTTTGGTTATGAAGTGTAGTTCCAGTGTAATTAGTGCCACTTAATGGAAAAATGCAACTGAGGGGCATATTGTTATCAACTAAATTTCAATATAAAGCTGGCTACTGCAATAAGGTGAGCAATTATTAACTGATGAACTGTTCAGCCTGGAAACCTACCCTAACTAAATTCTATCTTATCAAAAAGGAGTAAATAGGCACCGAGCTCACGATAATTTTGTTTCTAGCACTCCCATGACATAGGTCCAGTCCAGGTAATTTAAAATGTAAGGCATTGTATTTTCAGATAAAGAATAAAAAGATGTAAGAATGTAGGTGTCTGAAATTATAAGTCAGTAAAATAATCTGCTTTCAAAGAAAGTTGCAGGACTTGCCATCTTCTTGTCACAAAACCTTGTGAAAAACACTGAGAACTATCAAGGGTGTGTGGGTAACTCCTACCAATGTAAAAATGTTTAGGTCTTCTCTCTAGGATCTAAAGAGATCTTCATGAATATTAAATGTGAACAGGTAATTATGGAGGAGTTAAAGTCAAGTTGGGATTTTCACAATTCTGAGGTGCTTAGCTGCCCAGAATTTGATTGTGTTTGAGCCATGTACATATTACTGGACAAACTTGGTACCTGTCAATTTTGGAAACAAATCAACCAAAAAAAAGAAGTAAAGAAAAAAAAAATGTTTTCCCACTTGGATTTCATAAAAAAATCCCACATCAATATGACATACTGGCTGGCTTTGAATAACTTCCCCTCCCAAGATTTTAATTCTGAACAGACTGTTTTCTGAATTACTTCTCATTTGATCAGGGGAGGATCTAAAAATGGTATTCAAGCAGAAATTCAATCATCATCTAAATCTCATGGTTGCAGCAGGAAACTAGAAATGCTACAGAAGCCACACCCACCTTCACAGGTAACAGGGATACATAATAGGACTTCAGAAGGAAAGCAAAATCCAGTAAGCACTTTATAGTAGTAAGTACTGTAACAGAAACAATCAAAATCAATAAACACAACAAGATTGAGTTATGAAAGTTATTGTCATTATTAAACATGTCAGCTGATATAAGAAAGTAATCTTACTCTTCTACAACTGTAAAGGGGAAGCTTTAAGCCAAGTATAGTTTGGGAATATAGTATCACATTTTATCTCAATGATTAGGAATTACTGTATAAGCAAATTTGGAAGCTCAAAGTAATAATGCAGTAAGATTATTAACAATATTGGAGTTTTGACTGTAATTATTAGATGACTGTTCTGACTTCCCATTAAGCTCCATCAGTTAAGTAATATGTTCCTAGCACACGTGCTGATTTGTACAGATATGATATAACAGTTCATATTTCGAAAATTATTTCTATTCCTCTCCCTCTACTCCCCAAAATAAGGGCAAAATCTGTTATTTGAAAACTAAAGAATATATCCAAGTATACAATTCTCTAGCAGGAAATTAATAAATTGTAAACTTTCTATCTAAGCTTGTAGTTTCACAGTCAACAAAAATCTATCTGAATTTATGCTCTGTTCATTTCTGTCCACAGCTGAGCAGAGGTTTCAGAATGTTCTTCAAATCATTATGCAGGATTTGTGATGTTGATTCATGACTCTGTTTGAAGGTTTAGGGGATATTTTTTTAAACAAATAAGGGATTACTAGGATTGACAAAAAGATATTATCTCTAATGGTTTCTTTGCAAATAGACAAACCCTGGGCTATTGTCAAAAAACTAAAAGAATATGTTCAAGCTGTAAAGTTTTTTGGCTAGGTAGTGCCTCAGTTACAAATATGAAATGATATGGCATTTAGATATGCAATCTGCTGAATTATGCTTTCCTCTGATTATATATTCTGTATCCAAATTGCAGCTACAGTTAAACCCTCTAGGCTGGATTGGCAGACCTTGCACATATTCACATATACTGTTGGTTCATACATTAGACACGAGATGAAAAATGAACTTGCAAGTTGACAATAAGGCTATTTATATTTGCAGATTTAGTTATTTTACTTCACACACAACCAATGGAAGAGAACAAGATCACAAAGCTGTCCAAGAGATCTTTTAGGATTTTACAGCAGTGAGAAGAGAGACAGAGACAGAGTTCATATAGATTTGCATTTCATTTAACTTCCTTTCAAACTATGCAGGCTTCTATGTTCATGAAGTTTTAAAAAGATCTGTAATCACTCTATGGTATTTGAAGAAAAAATCAATTTTTCCGTGGCTTTTTTTACAATCCAGTTTTATGTTGCTCTACAATGAAAACTGGGATAGAGAGAGGATGTTAGAAAATTAATTTGCATTCACATCTGTTTCAGACATTTTGAAACTTGATCTAATAACATTTATTGACCTGGTAAATATGAATGCATGACTTTTCCCTTCACAACAATCTCAGGAATTGTATTAGTGACTTTGGTTTGTCAGGAATTCACTCTGAATCTCTATATATTCATGTAAAATGGTTACGTACTAGCACTCCTATAAATACTGAACACATCACTAAGGTATCAGAATGGACAAAGCAAGCAAACGATGGACTGGAGGAAATGAAGAGCTACCCTGCCTGTACAGAATCCCAGCACACTTTACCCAGAGCAGGCACTGCAGCACTGAACCCAGCTGGAACATCCTGCATTAAAAGCTACGCTAAAAATCTTGAAAAATTATCCTGAGATTTGAGGCAAAGCTAAAACACTCAACCTATAGTAACATTAGCCCACTAGAGTCTTGGCTATCAACTGACAAATAGAAAAAGAAGTGAAAATTGTTCCCTATTTAAATGTCTAATACAATTCTTATTACCTAGTTGCCATAATTTTTATCCAAACTAGTTTACAGAAAATGCAGTTATCCCCTTGATCTTCCTTCTTTCAGATACCATACATTCAGTTCATGCAACTCATGCAGCATCTAGATCATTCAGGCAAGGACATGTTCCTTTTTCCACTGTGCTATACTGCTATGTGGATCAGAAGAGTAGAGGAATAAAGACTGTTAGGTTAAAGAGGCTGTTAGAACTAACTGAAAATTAGAAAAAAATATCCAAGAAAATAAGCTTTGAAAAGTGAAAATAAACATAATGGATCTGTTCAAATAACACACACACAAATGAAAAAAAAAAGACAAGGCGAATTGACAAATTAGCTTTAAAAATCAGGAACTTTTAGGAAGGCCTGATAGGCTCACAGAATAATGCGATATGTTTTCCTCCCATTATCTATAAAACTTAGCAGTTAATTAACAGGTGACATGAATCAAAGAAAGGATGTGTGCCCTGAAAATGGCAGAAACACTTCTTTGAATTTCTCAGGTAAGTCAGATGAACATTTGCTTTAACTCATTCTACATGTGAACAGTATCCCACAGTACAAATCCTTAACAGGTTAGATAAATACATTAATTATTTTTTAAGTTCACTCCATAGCTACTTAGTAACTGATACACTGGATGACTAAATTAACAGACTTCTGCCTAGAATACTGCAATGCAGACCCTTAAAATCAAAATTCAGATTGTTTTTTGACTACAGGTTTAATTAACAATGCACATTTATATATGGCCTCTGTCATGAGAAATACCAAAAGAAAGGATTCTAGGTAACAGTGAATTAGATATGTGCCTCCTTAATTATAACAATAATTCCATTTCTAATGCTGTCTTTAGAGCTGCTATAGACTTTTATATTTAACTAAAGATATTTCTAAAGCCTCTTCTCCTTATTTGAATATATTTTTGCTGAAGTTACATGGAGTTCATAAAGGTAATAACTTGTTGTTCACTACATTTTAAAATTCTCTTTTGCATTTTAGTTAAAGCTTTTTTAAAAAAATCTGTATTTCTTATCTTGTTTTCTACTGAAATTTAAAACTATATAAAATATGCAACTTGCAAAATGATGCTAGTTTTAGAAAATTTATCCTTTTTAGCTTTTTTTTTTCCATTTTACTAGGAACCACACAAACAAGTGCATCAGTCTCAGATGACATGGTACACAAAAGTAAATTTGGTTGGTTTTATTCTTTGAAATAGTAACAGATTTTTGTGAAGAAAAAAATGACCTTCAAATGAAGGTACACAAGGTCTGATTCTTATTTCACACTACTATAGATGAGGAGTAATGCTAAAGAATGAGCTACCAACAACCCTACAAATATGTTGTAAGTGATAGAATAGAATTTATTATTTTTATCCCCTCTGTTGTACATATTCACATTCTTAACTTGGTAGACATATTCTACTCTCATTAAATTCATTCACAGTATCACAATACGCAAAAGATCTTCTTTGACAGAATATACATGTATCAAAACTTAATAATTCAACCATAAATTCAGGAGATAGATACATGTGTTTGACAAAATAATACATGACTGGATAAAAAATATTTTCATATAAAAGTATTTCAGCATTTTCTTACTTCAGCTTTTAGTTACCGATAATGTTGCATTTGTTTTATCCCTAAATTTCAATTACATAGTATTCATTTAAATTTAATTTCGCTGTCAGATAAGCTCAGTAGCTGTAGTTAAATACTTTTAAAAATGTCCTTTTTAAATTGGTACAAAATCCCCTGCATTTCTTTGACAATCTTTACTTGCTGTCCAGAACTGGTTGTGATGTCAGTCTTCTACCTTCTTCATTACAACCAACAAAATCTTCTTTGGCAGTGGAGCTGCCTATATAACACTCACAGAAAATTGTGTTTTAACAGATATTTATGTATTAATATTACTACCATATTGATATTGAAGTTAGAATCATGGAATGGTTTAGGCTGGAAGGGACTATTTGCCAGGCAGAAAAGCTCCCACCTCCTCCAAGATGCCCACTCTGCGAAGCAGTTTCAAATAACACTTGACACATACCTCATGAAGCAGATGTCTTGAAGCACTCAGTGAAGAAGTTATTAGCCTGGCAGTTAGAGCACTTTCCTGGGGAACAGAAGTTGGACTGTCAAGGTGTCTTTGAGCATGAGGATATGCAACCAGCCTCCTGCCCTGGCTGTCAGCTCCACAAGACATGGAAAACTTTCCTGCAGGGCTTTTTTGTGTGTGCTGCTGCACATAAATCAAAGCAAAATTCATAGAATCTGAAAGATATCAGAAGATGTTATGTCATTGCATGGTGAGAAATCAGAGATGGAAATAAGGAACAAAATTAATGGCCTGCCCCAGGTTAGGTACTTTCACACCCAGAGTGATATGTTAAACACCACTTAATACATTCACCACAGCCGCTACTGCATACCCAAGTGGAAGAAAGCCTGTTTGGACAGCTTCCTGTGCATACACTGAGCTAGTCTGCATGTCTCTGGAGTACACATCAGCCCTCCTACATTACATCAGTCAATAATGAAAACAAAGATACAACTCAGCTCTTTGAAGTAAGTAATACCACTGCTGAGTCTAGCCTAAGCAGGCACCTTACTGATCTAGTTTGTTACTAGACAGCTACTTTCCTTTTGCCCTCAGTCAGGCACCTCATTAATAGAAACTAATTCTCCTGACACCTAGATTTAGTGGGTTTTGTCAACATATGGCGGGGGGGTGTGTTGGTTTGTTTCTAAACAAGTGCGCTGAGGAATTTCATTCCTTCATCATATGGGACACAGTGAATTCTAACAGGGAGCCAGCCTTGAGAGGCTGGCCACTGATGCATCTCTGTTCTGATATTTGGCCCTTTTAGTGGGTCTTCCCCTGGTTCTCAAGATTTAGAGCACCATCACAGGAGAAATTGTCTTCAAGAGTAGAGTGACATTTGGCATGCCTCTATACATACCTATGTTAAAATCTCTGAGAATGACCACACTTACATCTTTACAATTAAATTTACTTATATTACATTACTGTTACAACCAGCTTCTTATTTCTGCCATACATGGAACACTAAATAAACATCACTCAATTATTTCTGTTTGTATGCTCGTCCGGACTTTACATACCTTTTTTATATATACTTCAGACATGTTTTCTACAAGCTGCACTTCATTTAGTCCTCATGCAAACCATTCCATACCTCTGATTAACTTTGCTGTCCCTCTTTCCTCATTTCTGAGTTAATAGGATCAGTATTACATGTTGTAATGAAGATGGAAGCATATATATCAGAAAGATAATTACCTAACATTTCACTCTGCTTCATGTGAGCATTACACTCTACATTTTATACAAAATGACCCCAGGATCTGCTTCCAGAGTAATAACCGTTTTCACAGAGTAGGTCTACATATTATATGTATCATTATACATATGTATCGCCATACCACCATTTACACTGCTTTACATTTTAAAATACTAGTTAAAAGTTACCTTTTATCACCTATTCAGTCATTGCCAAAAGAATTCACCTACAGTTAGCTTTGTATTTATTTTTATTAAAATTTTTGTATCATTGATATACCTTCATTTATGATTTTCTATCATTAACAAACTTTATTGTTCACCACAAATGCACTATCAAGATTTTATCTGGGTGTGTCTATCCACAATGGTCCAAACACATATTCTTGCAGAACACAGTCATACTTTTTGTTCACTATGTACCAACATATATACAACTATGTATCAAGACATACCACATTTCCAAAATTTTAGCTGGATATTTAAATTAGAAGAGCATTGTCATTCCTCTTCAACTCCTTTTTAGTGGAGCTTTAGTCAGGGGACCATCTAAGAAACTTTTTAGAAAGTTCACTGTGGGATACAGTGTCAAAGGCCTTATTAAAGTCCAGATAGACAACATCCACAGCCTTCCCCTCACCCACTAAGCAGGTGATCATGTCGTAGAAGGAGATCAGGTTAGTCAAACAGGATCTGCCCTTCATAAAACCATGTTGACTGGACCTGATCATCCAATTGTGTTGCACATGCTTCATGATGATACTCAGGATGATCTACTCCATGACCTTTCCTGGAACCGAAGTCAAACTGACAAGCCTATAACTTCCCAGATCCTTCTTCCAACCATTCTTATAGATGGATGTCATGATGGCTAGCTTCCAGTTTGCTGGGATCTCCCTGGTCAGCCAGGACTGCTGGAAAATGATGGAAAGTGGCTTGGTGAGCACCTCCACTAGCTCTCTCAGAATTCTTCAATGGAGTCCATCTGGTTCCATCGACTTGTGAACATCTATNTCCATAGACTTGTGAACATCTATTTGGTGTAGCAGGTCAGCAACCATCTCTTCCTGGATTGCAGGGGGATTACTCTGCTCACAGTCTTGGTCTTCAAGCCCAGAAGATAGGATTCTCAAAGTAGAACTGCTCCTATTACTAAAGACTGAAGCAAGGAAAGCTTTAAGCACTTCTGCCTTTTCCACATCCTCAGTCACTAAGTTTCCTCCTGTGTCTAGTAGAGGGGGGAGGCTCTCCCTGGTCCTCCTTTTACTATTAACATATTTATAAAAAGATTTCTTGTTGTCTTTTACCACAGAAGCTAGATTAACTTCTAGCTGGGCTTTGGACTTTCTAATCTTGTCCCTGCATAACCTCATAATGTCTCTATAGTCAACATGTGTGGCTGTGCTGCTAGCTCTCTTCTTCCTCAGGACAACACCAAACTCAGCAACATCCCCTCAGCATAACTTCATCTTTTATTCTTCATCTGTTTGCTCTTCTCTATCTCAAATCAGCCAAGGGGGAACACACCACTGAGAGAGAGCTTAGCAAGCTGCCCCCAACAAGAAGCTCCTCCAGCTGACCCCAACAGGAACTTCCCTCAAACTGATCAGCTCCTTGTTGCTTTTCTCACACTGGTCAGCTCCTGGTTAATATAGCTCTAGCCTCGACCACCACCCCAACCATGATCATCTGGGGAAGGTGAGGCCTCACACAGGTGGGCCAGATTCTGCCTCTGAGGCCTTGGGGAACCACTTGGGGAACAAAACATACTGCTGGATTGGGACTTACCCATAGGTCAATTCCAGCTCAGGGCCCACAGCCCAGGCCCCAGTACTTCAGTGGCCTGCCCCTTCTTCCAAAGGCCATAGACACTCTTTTTTTTCGTGATCTGCAGACAGAGTTCCCTCTTCAGCCAGGCTGATATTTTCTGCTGCCAGCTTGACTTGTGGCACAAGGGCACAGCTTGCTCCTGCACCTTTAAGATTTCCTCCTAAAAGTGTCCTGCTTTCCTGGACTCCTATTCCCTTCAGGATTTCTTCCCAAGGGACTTCATCAAGCAGTCTCCTAAACAAGCCAAAGTCTGCCCTTCAGAAGTCCAAGGTGGCAGTTCTGCTGCCACCACACCTTGTTTCACTAAAAATAGAAAACTCAATCATTTTGTGATCACTATACCCCAATCAGCCTCCAACCATTACTTCACTCATCAATCCTTCTCTGTTTACAAAAAGCAGGTCCAGCAGGGCACCCTCCTTGGTAGGCTCACTCTCCATCTGTGTAAGGATATTATCCTCGACACACTCTAGGAACCTCCTGGACTGTTCCCTCTCTGCTGTGTTATATCTGGGGAGTTGAAGTCCCGCACAAGACCAGGGCAAGTGAATGTGATACTTCTCCCAGCTGTTTGTAGAATGTTTCATCAACCTATCTGCCCTGATGGGACAGACCCCCATCAGCCCTGCTGGCCATCCTTTTGATTTTGAGCCATAGACACTCAACTATATCATCATCATGACTAAGTTCTGAACATTCATAACAGTCCCTTACATACAGGGCCACCCCTCCATCTCTCCTACCTTATTTATCCCTCCTGAATAGCTTGTAGCTGTTGATAGTGGTACACCAGTCATGGGAGGCATCCCACCATGTCTCTGTGATAGCTACTATATTGTAGTTTACCTGGTGCATCATGGCTTCTAGTTCCTCTTGCTTGTTGCCCATGCTATATGTGTTCACGTAGACACACCTTAAATGGGTTAGTTTCCAACACTTTTTTATGGGTGGAAGCCTTAATTCCTACCCAATCATTCTCAGGTGTTTTCATGGTTTCAAATCCATCAATAACTCTTCCACCTTCACTGTCCCATGTATTTCCAGCCTCTACCCTCACTGAGATAGTAGTACAAGAGTCCTCACTGGTACACCTTTCTACATACCTTGGCATGCTTCCCCTGGGCTCATATCTAGCACAGCCTGTTGCATCCTTCCAATCTAGTTTAAAGCCCTATCAATGAGCCCTGCTAACTCCTGCCCCAAGATCCTTTTTCCCACTCTGGGACAGGTACCTCCCATTTGCTGACAGCAGGCCTGGTATCTTGTAAAGTGGCTCATGATCAAAGAACCCAAAGCCCTGCCAATGACATTAATCCTGAAGCCATGAATTAACCTGTTGACTCTTCCTAGTGGTTCTCTCATCCATTGCTGTCTTTGGAGGGATGGAGGAGAACACAACCTGTGCTCCTCATCCCTTAACCAGGTGACTTAAGCCCCTGAGTTCTCTCTTGATTACTTCTGAGCTTCTTTTTGTCACTTCATCGCTACCCACCTGAAAGAGCAAAAGTGGGTAATAATCCGAAGGCCTCACCAAGGTGGGAAGTTTACCTAAGACATCCATTATCTGGGCTCAAGGGAGGCAGCAGACTTCCATATGAAGTGCATCCAGTCTGCATGTTGGGCACTCTACTCCTCTCAGGAGAGAGTCACTTACGACAATAACCCATCTGTTTTTCTTTTTGGACTGAGTAGTAATGGCTGGTCTGGGGTGAGCTGGCCTTGATGGCACTTCTGGCCTATGTAAGGTTTATTCTCCATTATGAACCAGTTTCTCCTGCAGGGCTCCATACTTGTTCTGCAAGAGCACTGAAGGTGGTGAGGTTCCTAAAGGAATATGCTTTGTCAGTATAAATGTACAGCTATTTGTCCAGGTGAAAGGTATCTTTTCATTATCTAGGAAAAGGTGCTTTTCTTTCAAAATAAGGATGCCTTGATGATAAACAGTTTCAGGGTTACTACTACAGTACAATTGTACTAATACTAATACGATCATTGTACATTTCCATATGCAAACAGTTCCTAAGGCACTACCTTATTACAAATCAAACTTCAAAAAATAATTAACTCTTTTCTCTTTTTTTTTTTTTCTTAATTTCTGGAAATATTCAAAATATCGCTTTATGTGCCATAGGTAAAACCTTATGAATTGAGAAAGTATACCAGTATGGTTGAAATAGTCAAGGATGCACCATTTCATTTGTGTGCCACTCCCAATATATTACTTTGACAAGGAGCTCAGTAGGATACAAAAGATTACATGTCTGCAGATTTATTAATGACTAAAAAAATCTACATTTATATTGGGTAGATTTGGGAAAAAAATGGGTGAAGGCTAATAAACCAAAGGGTTTAAGCCAATCATGAGCAACTGAAACGGTTTAATTAATTCAAGATGTTTGACTACATGTGCAAATTATTTGATCCAACATAATCTGACATACTGATCTGTAAATTTGTACTTGGTATGTAAGGATCATACTACATTTTCTTACCATTTCTGACCCATTGAAGAAATTTACCCACTGATGTGAAAAAATTACAAGTGCAAAATACTTTAATAATACATATTAAATCTGCCCCCCGAAATCAATAATTTATCCAGGTATTCCTCAGTGTGCCATTAATTGTATAGAAGTTAAACAGTTTTATGATTAAAATTAACAATGGATGTTCAGAATGTAATTTAGATGTTTGTAACAGGTACATAAGGGTAAATTCAGCTTTCCTGCATTTGCTATTCAGATGATGTTGCAGAACCCAAAACCTTCTCAATTTTCCACAATGAAGGAACATGCCCATTCATCTGGAGAAGTAGAAATCCATTGCAAAACAATGTGTTTTGCTTTTCCAGTTACACAGAGACTGAAAAACCCTTTCTGTTTTGGTGCACTCTTTCTTTCAAAAGCTGAACAAGCTATAATAATGTCAGAATTTCATTTTATGATGGACTCAGTAGTTTCTCTCCCTAATAACCTTCTTAGAATTTCAGTATCATTGTAATGATTGCAAGACATGAATGCCTCCTGCAGTGTTTAAAGTGGTTGGAGTGTATAACATAACACATTCTTATAAGCAAGTGACACTTACTTGTGTTTTTCAGTTTTCAGAAGTAATTTGGAATTTACGTTATGAGTTCAAATAAATGTATTAATAAGACTGCGGTACTGCAAAGAAAGACCTTTTTTTTCTTCTATAAGATTCTTTGTTAAACTTCTGTTGCATCTCATTGCAGTGTTCAAAGAAACTAATAAAATGTGATGAGATATAAAAAAGCATATGAGAAAATGATTTCAGACATTGAATGTTTTTTCTAAATTGAAAACATAGTTTTAGAAAAAAAAAAAAAGAAAGAAAAAAAGAATGTTGTTTTTTCACTTAAAGAGGGCTTCATGTTTTTAATCTCGAGATTCTATAACAAAATGCTAATCCTTTCCTAGCTGGAATATTTCTAAATCATGGCTCTTCTAATTTCTAAATTATGGTTCATTTCTGAACTATGATTCTGCCTTATCATGACTGTAGAGGAGACAATTAAGTTTCCCCAGGTTGATAGCTGCTCAGTTCTTTCAAACCAAGAAAACAACAATGGGGTGCAAGTGGTCTGCTCTTTCATTGATAATGTGACCATCCATTGTTCCTGGTAGCCAACATATCCATATTTTATGGATTCTGTAGTGGGTCTGTCTGAGCTGATTTTCCCCATACAGCCTTCATGCTGCAGTACTGGAAGCCAGAAGGTGTTGATAACACACACTCTTGTTATGACAGGGTGTGTGTCGGAGGGCAAGATTTGGGAGGGGATACAACCCGGACAGCCGATCCGAGCTGACCAATAGGATATTCCATACCATATGACGTCAGCTCAACTATAAAGGGAGGAGGACGGGGGGATTCGGGGGAAGACGTTTGTCCTCCGAGCAACCGGTACGTGTTCTGGAGCCCTGCTTCCCGGGACAGGCCCGACACCGCCTGCGGATGGGAAGTAGAGAGTAACGGCTTTGTTGCTTTTGCTTCGCGCGCCCGTGACCTTGCTTTCTCTGCTGTTTATTAAACTGCTTCTTATCATAACCCACGGGTTTTCCTTTTCCATCTTACTCTCTCCCCGCTTGCCTTGCTGAAGGAGGTTTGGGTTGGGGGGGGGGAGAGTGATAGAGGGACTAGGGGTGGGCACCGGGCACCCAGCCAAGGTAAACCCACCACAATTCCAATGAAAAATAGCAGAGCAAATTACCCAGCTCTGACAATTTTACCTGTTAAATAAGTGTAAAGGGCAATTGAGTTCCTAAGTCATACGCCAAAAGGCTCATGGAGGGCCTCATTAACAACAAAGACTAACCTGCTGCATATCTTCAAATCCAATAGAATATAAGCATATTTAATCCCAAGAATCTTTCCAAGATGAAAAAGGCAAGACAAGGCAAGGCAAGCGAAGACATTTGTATAATGTTAAGTCCTGAGCTATGGAGTTTTGCTTTGTTTTTGTTTGTGAGAAAGTTCAGTCAAGTTTACCATAGTTATGAGACTACACCCACTATAACCTGTTCTAAACTTAAAATTGATTTTATGAGCTTATCAGCACTCAGTGGTGCAGCACAGTGTCCACTTGACAACTACTAACTCATATTTAAGTCCCTGAATGCTTTCAGCCAGTCACTACTACCATTAATTACCACTCAGTATCTATTTGTTCTTGTGCTGTGACTGATTGGTGTTCTTCATATTAACCCAGTTTGGTGTTTTCAGATGTCTCACTGATGTGTTTTCAGAGATCCTAAACTTCTGATATATAATTCAGAATTATACTTTTATTTCAAAAGTAATTACTACTTGAAGGAAAAGCAAGAAAGATCAAAAAGTTAAATAAAATTATGGGAAGAAAATAGCCATATTGTTATGGGCATCTGAATAAAGTCTTTTAACACTTGAAAGTAGTCAAGGAACAGTAAAGGACAGTAATTTAGGTTAAAAAAGAAAAAGATGACAATAGCATGCATTGAGCTGTAGTCATCATCCACTAAAATGCAGATTTTCCTAAGGCAAAAGAAGACAGAAAGTGTAGAAAAACTCTTAAACTTGTTCAGTGTCTTGAAACTCAAGAAGGAAGCACCAAGAAAGTAATGAAAAAGGCAAATTTTTAAAGACGAGCAGAAAAGAAGTCAGAAGCGCATGGGCCCAAAATTTGAAAGGTAAAGCCTCAGAATGAGATACATCTAGCAGGAAATATAAAGGACATCAATAAACCATTCTAAAATTAGATTAGAAGGATACCAAAACAAAGTAGCACTTCGTGCCTCTATAGGAACTGGAAGTTAATGACAAATGATATTAAGAAGTCTGACATGTTTAATGCCCTTTTGTTTCAGTTTTCCCTGGAAAGGTTAACTTTAATCAGGCAATGAATTATCAATGACAGAAGGCAGTGAGAAGGAAAGGAGATCCAGAAAGAGTTTTGTAGTTCTTCACCTACCTATGTCTGATGAAATTCACCCCAAATTACATGGAATATTGCCTGGGGCAACTTCTAATTACCTTTGAGAACTCTTGGAGATTGACTATGAACCTAGGAGATGGGAAAAGGAATTAAAGTGTAATAAGGTAGAGGAAAATAAGGGGAAAAAGAATGTTCACTCATAAATTAAGTTACCTAATTTAGGTGGTCCAACGCATCTGCAGGATATAATGTCCCTCTACTTTAATAAAACAAGTAAGATAGTTCTATCTAAACATACTTACCTTATAAGGTAGATGAAGAATATTACGTGTCTTGAAAAAATGCTGTCCTGGTTTGAGTTCAAACAGAACTAGTTCTGTTAGGTGATTTTGCTTTTTGGCTAGGTCTCTTCTAAGTAACTGCACTTTCTGAAGTTAACAGCATATTTTTACAGACAGTATTTGCTTCTGCAAGGGGTAATACTTGATGTTTGCACTTACTATCAAGGATTGGTATGCAGAAGGGTTCTTGTTTATACTTAAACTGACCAATGAGGTATTCTATCCCATGTACATCATATTCAGTATAAAGCTCTGTTTTTCAATAGCTGGCATCTAAGGAATACTCTATTTATTCTGTCTTCTATCCTGATCCATGTATTTCTGAATCCGGTTCTAGAATCCATCTCCTGAATTGGATTCCCATCTGCTGTTAAGTCCAGTCTAGCACTTCCCCAGTGCCTGCTCCACACCATCAGTGGTGATGATGATGTAATTGCCATCAGGGGAGTTGGGATCAATATTTGTTTTGTATATACTTGTATATATTTCATTTTATTATTTTCATTAAAGCTGTTTTAGGGGGGTTTTTTCTAATCCATAAGACACTCTCTCTTATTCCCTTTCTCTTCCCCTTTGAGAAAGGAGAGGAGTTAATGGACAGTATCTGTCATAGGTCTGTTGTAAAACTTGACAAATGCTGAAGTGGATCATGTGTTATACACCATTCACCTTAATTTTTTTTCTCAGAAACTCTGAAGCAACTGTCTGGAAGATAGTGAGAATATGATTGGCAACAAGTATGGACTAGTACAGAACAAATCATAGCAAACTACCCAATATTTTCCTCTAGCAGGTGTTTTAGGAGAAGTATCTGATATACTATATTCTTTCATTAATAAGGTTTTTTATGGTCACACATGATTTTCTGGAAGTCAAGAAAGCATATTCTAGAGAAGGGTACAAGGCGAGTAACAGTTGTTTTTGTAACTAATTAAAATTTCGATATCGACAGGAAGTATGAATAAAGCATCTGCAGCAGTCAATGCAAAATATAGCTGTGTTAATGTGTTTCACAAGTAACTACAGTGACTATAGTGTAAGACAGTGTAAAAACTAGATTAAAAAACCTAACTTTTAAGTTTTGGTTTTGTTGGTTTGTTGTTTGTTTTTATTTTCTTTCTTAAACTGGGAGGATAAATGGAGTAAGGATCTTGTAGAGATCTGCTCTCAGGCCATGCCTATTTGAATGCTTTGTTCACAAAATGGATGATAAACTATGGTATTCTCATACTACATTTGCAGACATATTGAAGCTATGTTGAAGATGGGTACTTGCAGAATGAATTAATTTTTAAATCACCTTACAAAAATGTGAACAAATGGTCTGAAGTAACTATAATTTCATAATGATACCAGCAGTAATGAAATTAATTGAACAGAAACCAGGTAGCATGATTTGGACACAGTTCTACAAAATTCAATCTGGGAATTAAGAGCACCATAGCCTGCACATGCACCAAAGCCATCCTACAGCCAAGGGCAAAAAAAATTCTGACTTCATATGGCAACATGAAAACAGCAAAACCATACATGAAACATGTGAAATAATGTTTGGATTCTAGCTGTGTGTAGTAAGGGTTCATTTGGTATATACACCTTAATTTTGGAATTACATTTCAAGTTATATGTAAACCAGTCAGAATGAGATGAGTAAAAATGAGAAATTCAAACAGCACCACCAATGGGCACATTACATAAAAAATAATTTGAGAGGGAGGCCAGGACATCCTAGGTATCAGTAGAGAAAGAGAAGGCTGAAAGATATCTTGGCATTCCTACAATTGTATTTTTCATGTTAAGGTTGAACCTAGTCTCTGCAATTCACAGCCAGCTCCGTTTTGGTTTCTGCTCTCTGTTACAGCTATAAACACACGAAGCACTATACAAGAAGAGTACTTTAGTCTTCTAAAATTAATGAAAAGTCTTTGACTGAACAAGTTTCCTGCAATATTTACAAGATTTTCCAATCTGCAAAAGGAAAACAAAAGAGGATTCAGCATATCCCTTCCTAAATAATTAGTTTGGATAAGAATGTCCTTAGTGGTCCATCCTGTCACCGATTTACTGCCCAGCACAATTTCTTATCTTGTATATGATACACAACATAGCAAGAGCTGATGCTAATTGCATCATGGTAAGAGCAAGATGACAGATTTTTTTACCTGTATAATACTAGTGTTTGTGGTTTTTTTCTTACTTTGTTGCTTGCAATACTCTGGGTTATTAAAGCATAGAAGCAGAAATTTGTGGTTAGCCACCTCCCTGAGAAATATTTATTTTTATTTATAGTATGCTTCTGTGGGCAATTTTCTGACTTCCACAGAAAATGTAAGGTTTATGAATCACAGTAAAAGAGAAGAGTAATGCAGGACAACTTCAAGGTGAACTCTTCTTGAAGTAAATAGATGCCATAATTTTTAAACTTATTTTTCAAAATCTTCTTTTAAATTATTTAGAAATAGTTAATTTGATACCAGAAAATCTGAGCAAAGACATTTCTTTAATTTGTGCAGATAATGAATACCTAATGATGAAATATATTTTGCCTTGAAAGAAGCAGAGAATTACCTCATTTAAGCTGATGTGATTTAGTAATGTCATTCAGCATTAGAATTGTTTTTGGAAAGCTCAATTTTTCTGAAAACAGTAGATCCCTGACCTTTTGGATAATATATCAGAGTCTAAAATGAAATATAGTACAAGCAGCAATAATTAGCTTTTGTCCTATTATCTGAGTCATTTCACATTTATTTTTCTTTCTTTTTGACAGCTGCTTACAGGAAATAAGTGCAGAGTATGCTTCTGTATATAGTCCAAAGTCAGTCCATGAGAATTCTTACATACAGTATGTTGCATATCTGTGCTGCTTAAAAGCATCTCCAGTGAACAAACCTTCAATCAAACAAAGATTTGATCTATGCTTCTTTTAAAAAAATGGCAGGAGTTGAGCTTTCAATACACATTTTATGTGTTTCATATGGGATATCATGCCTTCTATGACACCAGGTAAAGTATGATGTTGATATAATTTAAAGACAAAAACACATCAAGCAATTTTCCATATAGTGTCCTCTCCAATAGAATTAATTTATACAAGATAGACATATAAGCTACAGAAATCATTTTGCTTGTAAGTTGTGAAAGCAAAACAGAACTAAGAGTAAACAGGAAGATCAATTTGCTTTGATGCATAATTGTCTGTAATCCAGTCAGAATGCTTTATTAACATAAAAAAACCTTAATGTTTACAAATATTTTTATTTGCAGGTTTCTGAAGTCAAATGATACTAAACCATTAGTGCACTCAAATACGGAGTTTCAAAGCTTTGTGGGAAGGTTGATAACCAAAGAACTGTTTAGCATGTGCTCAAGACTAACAATATGCTCCCCACTACAATTAAATTCTAATGTCGTCAAAACTGAAAATGGACACAAATTATATTCTAATGGGTACCAGCCATAAGAATAGCTCATACAATTTAACAAATGCAGAACATTTGGTATAGTTTAGGTTACAATTTTAAAGAATTATATTGACTATTTCATTCCAGGCTGCAATTTACAATTCCTGATTCAGAACGATGTAGGTATTAGCGTCTTTGTCCAATTAAAATGGTTGTCCTTAAAATTGTATGAACTTCTGGAGAAAAAGAGGCTCAGGGTAGACCTTATTGCTCTCTACCACTACCTGAAAGAAGTTGTAGCAAGGTGAGGGTCAGTCTGTTCTCCCAAGTAACAAATGGTAGGACCGATAGAAATGGCCTCAAGTTGGATCAGAGGAGGTTTAGATTGGATATTAGGAAAGAATTCTTCACAAAAAAGGGTTGTCAAGCACTGGAACAAGCTGTCAAGGGAAGTGGTTGAGTCACCATCCCTGGAGGTATTTAAATGTAGATGTCGTGTGTAGGGACATGGTTTCCTGGTGACCTGGCAGTGTTGGGTTATTGATTGGACTTGATGTTCTTAAAGGTCTCTTCCAACCAAAATGATTCTATGATTCTAGTTGAAAGGCTCTTCAGAATAGTGGAGAGAATGTGAACAGAATTATTCCAGAAACAACAAACAAGATTGGAAGTTTTCCAATATAAAAAAATAGTGAAGAACTACTAACTGAATTCTGTAGTGATATCTTATCTGCATTCACAAGCCGTACCCAATGAATTCAAGTATATCATCCAACACTTTATACTGGAATATGTCCACTGCTGCCAAGGAGTACTGGAATAAGACAAAGAGAGTTGGAATGGCAACAGAAGATTGCACAGAACAAAGGTAGAAGTCATTTTGGTTTACATTTGACATACATTATGTATCCTACATAGATAACAAATAGAAAATACTAATAATTTGCATAATCCATTTGGACCCAGGTCCACTCTTAAGGCATTCCTCATTCACAGCTGTTACGCAAAAAAATCAAGTCTCATTTATGCTTATCCTCAGTCCAACAGCCTTCATTTTTTAACAAATATGCCAGTTTTTCTACATTTTTGACAGTCACAGCAAACTGACAGTGTTAAGCTTGGCAACAACTAGAATTGTTGATTCTGAGCTCATTCTGGGGACATTTTCCACGTATCAGGGAAAATGCAAACCTAGCTTTCCCACGACCACTTTAGCCTACTACCTTTTAGATCTGACCTATGATCTTAGACACAAACTTGTAATAAATTACTAGACTTAAAATCTGAGTCATACTTCATTTGAAAAAGGAACCATTTCAGTCTATGCAACCTAAATCAACCTATGGCCATGTTACTGCAATTTGCTATTGTAAATTGACAAAATATGACTGGGCTGTTTTCAACTGCACTTGGAGCATAAATTGCTAGAACTTTTATGCAGAAATGGGCTCAAGTTGTGCCAAGGGAGGTTGATTATTAGGAAAAATTTCTTTATAGAAAGAGTGATTAAGCACTGGAACAGGCTACCCAGGGAAGTGGTGGAGTCATAGTCTCTGGAGCTGTTAAAAAAATGTGTAGACATGGCACTTTGAGACATGGTTTAGTGGTCATGCTAGTGTTGGGTTGACGGTAGGATTTGATGATCTTAGAGTTCTTTTCCAACCTTAATGATTCTATGATCCTAACATTTTAGAATATGTGTAGGAATGGATGTGAAAGTTTTTGAAGGTGTTTTTGGTTTAGATTTATTTAGTAAAAGACTGCATGTAGAAACTTAATATTTAGCTAACATGATCTTCATGTATCTGACTCTTAATTATATGCTATACAAATTTTGTCTGAGTTTACACTCCTCTCACATAAATACAGTTATGTAAACAAGACATTTGAATCAAATTAATTTATGTATGTGAAGCTGTTTTTATAGAGAAAGAAACACATATTGGAACCTGGTTTCTGTTTTTTTCACAACTAGTTTTACACTACAAATAAGGTAAGACAAAAATATTTTTCGTATAGAATTTGATACCTACAGTAGTGATTTTATGATAAGGTTATACATGTAGATATAGGTTAGAATACTAAAATGTAAACTATAGAACACAATGCATACAACAATCAAGTATTTGAGGGCAAATGATAAGTATATCTCTCCACCCTAGTGAAACGAATTAATAAAAGGATACACAAAATACAAGGTGAATTTCTCTAAGATACATAACCCTACCATACACACACAAAATCAATGTTGGAGTTAGATGTGTATTACTTGTTTGTGATAGCAGATTCATGGTCTTGTGAGAGTTAGAAACATGTAAGATGATTCAAATTCATTAGCATGCTCCAGTCACATGTCAACTACACTGGTAAGCAGTGTAAAGATTAAGTTAATTTCCTGCTTCTATTCTAAGAAAAACAAAAGGGAATTGGAGAAAGAAAAAAACAAAACAGAACAAAACCCCAACATAGAATATCTATTACTCTTGCAGGTCTCCTCACTCTCACACCAAACTAGAGCAAAATGCCCAAGAACAAATCTGTGTCACCCTGTGTATGAAAAACTTATCTATTTTGAGTAGGTCTAGTAAGCACTGCACAACTTGCAAGCAGAATTTTTTACTGGTAGTCCTAATGTGCAGAGTGATGATGCAATTTTCTGTTCAGCTATGCACACAGGCTGCATAATGCCAGCCACAATTTATGACTACTGCATATATCACAGAACATGAGCAACCCACACTTACATAATTACTAACAAACATGTTGTGAGGGTTTGTAATGTTTCCTGAGGAAAAAAAAAAAAAAATGTTGATAACTAGTGAGTTTAAATTCCACACCAGTGTACAAATCTTCTGATAAAGCAGGTATAAAGTATTAAATGAAAAATTGCAGGAAAAACTATTGGATACATACTTAAAATAGTGTTCAATAAAGCAGAACATTGTGAATTTGAATTTGTTTACTTGAATCACAGCAGTGACAGTGTTAGATCATTAAAGGAATGTAATACTCTGCACTGAAATTTGTTTTTCGATAATATGCATTTTAGGAAAGATCTTTAGACATTGTCATTCAGAATAAGGCTTGACCTTTTAAGAAATAAGTACCCTGGGTTATTTTAAGGCAACTATAATACAAAATGGAACTTTTAAAATCTGTAAATGCATGAAGAATTTGCTCAGAATATCTATGTCAAGAAAGTTGAAAACATTGCTTACCCAGTCTGTAGAAAGGAAGCCTTTGTTAAAATTTACATGCTCACATACCTGTATCACCTTTTCCTTGGAGCATGTATAAATTATTTTTCTCTCCTGTGACATATTTCCTCCCTATCACTTGTTACAATTTTATATTTATGCCATCAAATAAGCTTTTGTTTGTGTTCTTACTTTCACTTTCTTCACCTGACAAGAAGTGGGAAGAATTGGCATTCTTCTGCTTGTGGCCATGAGAGGATTCAGTTGAGGCAATGTGAAACTCAAAAAAATATTTGCTTCAAGTATCGCTACGACTTCCACATGAGGCCATACATTAGTTAAATTATTTGTGTACATAATATCAATTTACAGATCTCTGTTTGAATGGAAACCAGATACTTAACACAAGCTGATTATATCTTCTAACAAAATAGAGAAAAGTGAGAATTTGACACTATGATTAAAGACTTCATCTCCAAAAGAAGTCCAAAAATAATTATGATGGCTAAATTTTGCTGAAGTTCTATTTTAAACATTGCAGTGGATTGATTCCAGGCAGCAGCCAAACACATACCCCTCTTTTTGTTCACTTCATTCTCCCAGTGGTTGGGGAGAGGTATAGAAGAAAAGCAAAAAGATCAATGGGTCAAAATGACTATATTTTGATAAGGAAGATAAAGGTCACACATGCAAGTAGAGAGAAAAAGAGGAAATAATCCACTACTTCCCATTGTCAGGGCCTACTTTTAGGAAAGTAGGGCTTCAAAACAAAACAGCTACCTGAGAAGACAAATGCCATAACCACCAATGATTCTCTCTCATTTTTCCTGACCTTGTATTGTTTGAGGATGATGTCATATGATATGGAATATTCTCCTGTCCTGACTGTGTCCCCTCTCAGCCTCTTGCTCACATCCAATCTATTCATATTTGGGCTGGGCAGTAAAAAGAGATAAAGTCTTGACATCAAACACTATTCAATAGTGATTAAAACACTGGCATGTTATCAACACTGTTTTTGCAATAAATCATAGAATCATTATGGTTGCAAAGGACCTCTAGGACCATCAAGTCCAACCTTTATCCCAACATCTCCTTAAGCACTGGAACTGAGGGCCCAATATGCAGATTGGCATAGGGACTTGAACATAGGGAAGCCTGCAGTCCACCTGGAGTCCGAATCAGGGCTATCACTAGGACACTCCCTAACCGGGTGCAATCAACTGATTACTACCCACTACTGATCTTCCAGACAGGTGGGGAGGAAGATGCAATAAGGTATTCTCTCAGTCTCCTCTTCTCTAGACTAAACAACCCCAGTTCTCTCAGCTGCTCTTCATAAGGCATGTTTTCCAGACCTCTCACCAGCCTCATTGCCCTTCTCTGCACCCACTCCAGCACTTCAGTGTCCTTCTTTATACTGTGGTGCCCAAAACTGGACACAGTACTCAAGGTGCGGTCTCACCAGTGCTAAGTACAGGGGCACAATCACCTCCCTACTCCTGCTGGTCGCACCATTTCTAATATTGGCCAGGATGCCTTTGGCCTTCTTGCCACCTGGGCACACTGATGGCTAATGTTCAGTTGGCTGTCAACCAACACCCCCAGGTCCTTTTCTGCCAGGTAGCTCTCCAGCCACTCTTCCCCAAGCTCTTAGCAATGCATGGGGTTGTTGTGGCCAAAGTGCGGGACCCAGCACTTGGTCTTGTTAAACCTCATACAATTGACCTCAGCCCATTGCTCTAGCCTGTCCAGATCTGCAGTCCACCTGGAGTCCGAATCAGGGATATCACTAGGACACTCCCTAACCTGGTGCAATCAACTGATTACTACCCACTACTGATCTTCCAGAAAGGTGGGGAGGAAGCTACATCCCGTAGCCTGAGGGGAATGAGGAAAGACTTCAAGGCCTTGGGGTGGTTGGTGAAAGAGTTTGGGGCACAAATTATTTTCTCTTCTCTACTTCTATTTCCAGGTGAGGACACGGGATGAAACGGAAGGATTCAGTCCATAAATGTCTGGTTACAAGACTGGTGTTACAGGAAGGGCTTTAGGTTCTTTGATAATGGTTGCTTTTATAGGACACCAGACCTGATAGAGATGCATGGGAAAGGTTTATCTCAGAAGAGCAAAAGGTTTCCGGGACAAGAATTAGCAGAGCTCATTCAGAGAGCTTTAAACTAGACTCAAGGGAGGATGGGGTTGTAGCTGGGCTTGCACCAGTGGGGCAGTGCTCTAGTATTGATGAAGACCAGGAGGACCCCCACCTCCCTAGGGTGAAATCGGTGTGCTCAGCTCACTCCCTGAAATGCCTGTACACCAATGCACATAACATGGGGAGTAAACAGAAGGAGTTAGAAATCTGTGTTCAGTCAGGAGGTTATGATCTGGTGGCAATTACAGAGACAGGGTGGGACAGCTCAGTCCCACATGACTGGAATGTGGTCATGGATGGCTATGCCCTTTTCAGGAAAGACAGGCCAGCAAGGCGAGGTGGTGGAGTTGCTCTCTACATGAGAGAGCAACTAGAATGTATTGAGTTCTGTCCAGGGGCAGATGAAGAGTGAGTTGAGAGTTTGTGGGCATGGATTAAGGGGCAGGCTGGCATGGGTGATGCTGTTGTGGGTGTCTATTACAGGCCACCGGATCAGGACAAGGAAGTTGATGAGGCCTTCTACAGGCAGCTGACAGCAGCCTCACAGTTACAGGCTGCACAAATTTGAGCCATGGTAGATTATTTTAAAGGATGCAGCAAAAGATGGCAGTCATTCTGTCTCATGCAAGAGCTAAGAGGGTAGGACTAGCTCACTTAGGAGAGGTGCAATCCTACCCTACAACTTAATGTTCCCTCTATTTTCTCTCTATCAATCTTTGTATGCTTTTCTTTACAGAGGCACATTTTCACAAGGCTGAAATAAGGAACCTTAGAGGGATTTTAGGTATCCCCTTGTAATCAGCAATGCTTATTGTAAGCTGTAGGTCATAGAATCATAGAAAGGTTTAGGTTGGAAAAGACCTTCCAAGATCATCTAGTTCAACCCCTCTGCCATGGCAGGGTCACCTCCCACTAGACCAGGCCGCCCAATACCTCATCCAACCTGGCCTTGAACACCTCCAGGAATAGAACGTCCACAACCTCCCTGGGCAGCATGTTCCAGTGTTCTACTACCCTCTGAGTAAAGAATTTCCTTCTAATTTCTAATCTAAATCTACCCTCTTCCAGTTTGAACCCATTACCCCTCATCCTATCACTGCAGGCCTTTGTGAAAAGTCCCTCTCCAGCCTTCTTGTAGTCCCGCTTCAGATACTGGAAGGCTGCAATAAGGTTTCCTGAGCCTTCTCTCCAGGCTGAACAAGCCCAATTCTCTCAGCCTGTCTTCATAGGAGAGGTGTTTCAGCCCTCTAATCATATTTGTAGCCCTCCTCTAGACCCTCTCTAACAGGTTCACATCCTCCTTGTGCTGAGGGCTCCAGAGCTGGATGCAATACTTTAGGTGGGGTCTCACAAGAGCAGAGCAGAGGGGCAGAATCACCTCTCTCAACCTACTGGCCACACTGCTTCTGATGCAACCCAGGATACAGTTGGCTTTCTGGGCTGTACTGGCACATCATTGGCTCATCTTGAGCTTTTTGCCAACTAGCACCCCAAAGTCTTTCTCCTCAGGGCTGCTCTCAATCCACTCTTTGCCCAGCCTGTATTTGTGCTTGGGATTGCCCCAACCCAGGTGCACTTGGCCTTGTTGAACTTCATGAGGTTGGCATGGGCCCACCTCTCAAGCCTGTCAAGGTCTCTCTGGATGGCATCCCTTCCCTCCAGCATGTCAGCTGCACCACACAGCTTGGTGTTGTCCACAAACTTTCCGAGAGTGCACTCAATGCCACTGTCCATGTTACCGACAAAGATGTTAAACAAGACCGGTCCCAGTACTGATCCCTGAGGGACTCCACTTGTCACTGGCCTCTACTTGGACATGGACCCATTGACAGCCCCTCTTTGGGTTCAACCATTCAGCTGGTTCTTTATCCATCAGGTGATCCAGCCATCAAATCCATGTCTTTGCAATTTAGAGACCAGGATGTCATATGGGACAGTGTCAAAGGCTTTTCTCAAGTCCAGGTAAATGACATCGGTTGTCCTTCCCTTATCCACTGATGCTGCTATTCCACCATACGAGACCACCAGGTTTGTCAGGCAAGATTTGTCCTTGGTGAGCCATGTTGGTTGCCAGCAATCACTTCATTTTCCATGTGCCTTAGCAGAGTCTTCAGGACAATCTGCTCCATGATCTTGCCAGGCACAGAGGTGAGACTGACTGGACTGTAGTTGCTCAGGTCTTCCTTTTTTCCCTTTTTGAAAATGAGGACGATGTTTCCCCTTTTCCAGTCAGCAGGCACTTCACCAGACCACCACAACTTTTCAAATATGATGGAAAGCGGCTTGGCAACTTGGTCTTCCAACTCCCTCAGGACCTGCGGATGGATTTCATCAGGTCCCATGNCTCCATGTTGCCCTGAGGATTTTGAATTCTACTATTTCATGGTCACTGCAGCCAAGGCTGCCCTTGAGCTTCATGTTAGCCACCAGCCCCTCTTCGCTGGTGAGGACAAAATGCAGCATAGCACCTCTTCTCATAGGTTCCTCTACTGCCTGGTGAGGGAAGTTGTCATTAATGCATTCCAGGAACCTTCTGGATTGCCGGTGTGCTGCCGTACCATCCTTCCAACAGATATCTGGATGATTGAAATCCCCCATGAGGACCAGAGCTTTTGAATGTGAAGCCACTCCTATCTGCCTATAGAGGGCCTCATCCACTCTTTCATCCTAGTCAGGCGGCCTGTAGCAGACTCCCACTAGGACACTAGTACCTTTCTTTGCCTCTCCTTGAACCCTGGCTGTAGGTTGCAGTTAGCTCCTCATCTGTCCCCAGGCCAAGCTCTATGGACTCCAGCTGGTCATTGATGTAGAGGGCAACACCCCCTCCTCTTCTCCCCTGCCTGTCTTTCCTAAAAAGCCTATACCCTTCTATTACCACACTTCAGTCATAGGAGCCATTCTACCACATCTCAGTGATTCCAATAACATCATAGCCCTGCAGATGTGCACACATCTCTAGCTCCACTCGTTTGTTTCCCATACTCTGTGCATTTACAGAAAGGCATTTGAGCAGGGCCCCAGTTGAAGTCAGCTTACCTGTTGGAATAGTTACTGGCTGGAGTTCATTATCTTACATCTTGTGTGCTCTCTCACAGGTGGGATAAATAATTGCTGAGGTACTGGTCAGATGTGTCTAGCTCTACACTTACATGTTTCCCCATGCTCAAGGGCTCATTCTTTAATCTTGTTACACAGATAAATCAACAAGGCAGAGCCTGTGAAGAGCAGGGGCAGAAGACATGATCAAATTCCAGACTTTTTTTTTTTTTTTGTGGAGTAGAATTTAGTGGTATTGCCAACAATGAAAATAGTTACAAATACTAACTTGATATCAAATGTGAGAATTAAAATGCTTGAGGTGTTTACCACTTAAGACAATTATCTCATCTTACTATTTTGAAAACAGATACTTACTGTAGGGATTCACATACAAGCTGCTATAGATCATGCAAGGCATGTGAACTGAGAGTGAGACCCACACAACTCAGGAGAGATACCTCATAAGTCACCACACTGAGCTGATGATGAGGAAAGGATTTGGACAAGAAATGAAAAGGCCGTAAAGAGCGAACTTAGACTCATTAATCAGCTTTGGAAACAGGTAGAGTGGACAGATTTGGAGAAAATTCTTTGAAAAATAAACAGAAAAAGTAATCCAGGGACACATATGGTCCCTTTTTCTGTGATTACCTTTCAGTGGAACCCAGAAGTTGCACAAATAAATCTCTCCCTCCTCAGATTCTCAGAACAGCAAGTGAAGTCACTGGGAACTATGCTTTAAATATCTGGATATACATATCTGAGTATCTAGGATAATATTGAACATGCAAATGTGCATTAGTTCACTTTACATCAATGTAAATACCCTTCAGAAGAAATAGCAGCCTAAGCTTACAAATATACTGTGAAGTCTTCAGCTACTACAGTAATGAGCACAGCAGAAATGAGGGAAGCAAGAGCTGTGTCTTCAAAGAAGAATTTGGAGAACATATAGTAAGTAAATCACAGTTTTGTATAACACGTGTAGATAAAAAGTTGAATAGCTGGCCATTGAGTGATATCACTCACCATTTGTACAGAACAAATCTGGGATTAGACAGCAGTATTAAAACAAGAAACAACTCCATTGTTCATTTGTGCTACAGAGTGATACTATTTTAATATCTTCCCTAGGTTTTAGCATTTAGATTTACAACCTTGTAGTGTTCTTTTAATGTGATTTTCTTATGGAGAAATATATTTATGTCATTATTTAATTAAAATAGGAACAGCCAAAGAAATACATCTCTGTTTCCCTACATGTTTTATCTACATAGACTGTTTAATCTCCCTGAGAGCTGTTTCAAATATATATTGCAAACCTGCTTTCATGAACGGATGTGTTAATAATAATACAGCCATTTGTATTCAAACTCCAGCTATCTCACCTTTAGGGACCCTTTGTCTCAGAGATTGATTTATTATTAGTGTAGCTAACAAGGTTTGTTTCTCAATATCAGTCTTCCATTTAGTTCTAATTTGCAATATCTCAACCTTTACTTAACCTCAGCTGCAGAGAAGTCTTCCTGATTCTATTCTAGACCATAAAGTTGCATTAATTCCTCAATGCAGATTTAGATTAATGAAAATACAATATTAAAAAGTCTTTCTCACCCAAAGAATTTTATATGTTCTTAGTACCAACATCTCAGCATTTCCCCATGATTAAAAAAAGAAAAAAATTTAAAATCCCAGTCATTCATCTCTTTGCTTCAAGTAAGAGGATGCTTATACTTGAAAGATTTCATAAAAGGACCTTCATCATGAACACTTTCAACTTTTCTGAACAGCTCTGTCTTCAGCAAATATACAGTTAATGTCTGAGAAATAAAAGAATATCTCAAGCTTAGGATAAACTCTGTTGTTTTAATAAAATAAAATGTTACTTTCCCAATCACTTTTATCCTATTGTATCATTATAGCTCATCAACTCAGTTTGTTAGAATAATTTATTAAGATGTGCAAGACTATGAACCAATCTAACATTTCTAAGAGTCATTCAAGTGGTTATTCATGTACTGAATTATTTCATTACAAGAAAAAGTAGCCACAAAAGCTAGCCTTTTTTTTTCCAGATACAATTAGATTTAAGAAAGTTTTTCATCTGGCAAAACAGAATAGTCTAGATGTACTACTAGAGGAAAGTTTACAATTTTTCTACATTTGACATCAATAAAATAAGTTAGAAATGTTTAGATTACATATGTGTTCTTCACATTAAGTACCACCACTGTTCACTGTTGGAGAGTTATTTAGAATGTTGGGGCCTAAACTGTATGTGACTTCCCCTCTCTCTTTAGATGAGATAGAATCATACTAACCTGCACAAACATGCAAAATCTTTGGCTTATTTATTAAAGTTCAATTACTTAAGTTCATGTCAAGTGAGAAAAAGATTGTTAACAGAATAAAGTACATTCCCTAGCAAGCAGTCAGGACCACTTCCTGATTGCTTTAACAGTTCAAGAGAAATTGTAGAATAACTACATCTTCCTTTCTTACATTTGTCCAAGCTGCTTTCAAATGTATCTTCTAGCTCTAGAGTGAAATTTTTTCACATTTTGTTAATATATAAATGGTAAGTATAAAAATTAAGTCAACAACTTCCATTGCTTTTCTTACAAAAGAACCTCAGCAGAAAATTTCATTCTTTGGAGCTGAAACTCCAGGTTTATATGCTGAATAGACACTCTAAGCCCAAAGAGTAACTATGACCAGCTTTAAGGTTTATAGAAGATCATTCAGAAAATGTCAGAGAGAATTCTCCATTTACACAACTTAGAGAGTAGTCAATGTCACAGGATGGAGCTATCAGACATATCTACCTGGTTCTTTATGTTGTATCAAAGGTTTAATTTTAGAGCCAAATTCATTTTTAGTAGTACAAGGTTCTGGACAGGGGAACATTTTTGTCTCTTGCTGAAATCAATGCCCACAACTGAGCCAGAGCTTGAAGAGAGAACATTGAGCTAAAAGGTCTTTAATAAATATTAACTTTGTTTCAGTTATTAAAAAAAAAGACAACAAAGGAGTATTTTATATATAATTATCCAAATATGATCAGAGAATTAGGTAAAAAGACAGTCATCATGATCAATAACACTGTAGAAAGGTTCCTACCTTATTTCCCATGCTATTGTAAGGTGTAAACTCATGAATGTTTCACAGAATCGCTATAGTTGGAAAGGATGTTTAAGATAATCGTGTTTAACCGTTATCTATCTCTACCAGGCCACCTCTACACCATATCCTTGAGCACCCAATATGTTTATATCTATATCTTAATGAGCTCTGTATTAAGAAGACCATCTACCATCTGGTGTTTGCTACTTCAGTAAGAAGAGCTAAAATATTATGCTAAATTCTATGGTTGTCTGGAAGCATCTACTATATCATATTTATCAAATAATGCATTCTTTTTTTTCACAAAAATGACTCTGTTTCCAGTGTTTATTCCTCTCTCCTATTCTTAATGCCCATATCAAAATGGAGACATAAACATAGGTCCAAAGCTGCATTATTTAGAAAACAAAGTATTTTGGAGGCACTGAGACTGAAACATTAAGTAAAAAAACTAAACCAAAGGTGCATATCCAAAGTGGTTTGGAGTAGAAGCATCTGTTTTTAAAAAGCAGGTAAAACTAGCTGATGACAAAGAGCTCTATGTGATCTGGCTTGTAGATAGATTTATAAATAGTAAAATAATTCTCATTTACATACATTTCCACGTTATACTATGTAAACAAAACAAAACCTTTTTGCTCAGAAGTTACTAACTTGAATCAGGAGAAAACTGCCAATAACAAAATACAGATCTGAGGTAAAGTTTCCGAGGTTTTAAGACCTCAGTGGAGATTCAGAGAAATTTTATCTGACCTGATGCCTACAGCTTAAGCCTTTATGACTTCCAATGGATTTATACATTGTGCTGTAATGACAAATGACATATCAACAGCTGCATTTTTCCAACAATGTCTGTTTTGCTTCTTTGTCATTTGTTTGCAACTATTTTGCAAATAATTTCATTTTTCAAAACTTTTCATAAATATTAATTTGATTTTCCTTCTCCAGCAAACCTTTCTTTTCATCCAAATTTTCAGCTTCCTTCTTTTGGTATGGACAGTTTCAAATTATCTAGGTTGCCTATCATCAAATATTAACTATCACCAACATCACAACAATCAATAGATACTAATTGTTTCTATTCATGTTCCTCCAGGCTGGTAGATATCGAAACTGGATTAATTTAATGTCCCAATGCTAGAAATAAATAAGAAGCTGGAAATAAAACATCTACAAAAGAAAAAGCACATTACACAATCTCTTCTTTTTTCAAATAGTAAATATAATCTGTATGCTGCCATAGAAGTAATCACCAGCTTATGAATTATTACATTGCTAACAGTACTGTGCTACTGCTAAACCAATGAAGTAACTCAATACTCTTCCATATTTCTCTCAATAAGTGGAAAAGAAATGCTTTTGAAGAAAAATCAAGCAAGTCAATGGATTCTTTCTAGGATGTGAAGCAGGTATAAGTATCACTTCCATATTGGAAGACTTCTATCAATTCTTGGAGCTTTCACTATCCCTTTCCTACCTCCATCAACAATATTCTTTGGTTTACTGTTTATTTCCAAAATATGCAGAAAGAATTCTTTCAAAATGTCTTTTAAACAGTCTAGAAATCTGTAAAATGCTCCTGCTGTTATAAAGCATCTTCAATGCTTAGGGAAGACAGAGAAAGCTGCAACTAAAGTGATTTCACTGAACATGTTCAGCCCATTAAGTTGTTCAATTGTGCATTAACATTGTTAGTATCTCAAATGTAGCAAGAAGGATATTTGACAAGTGGTAACACTTGTAAACATAAAATGGACATATATTTTTCTTTACCAAAAACAGATATGCACATGCATATATGGAATATGTAAATTTATATGTATAAAACTACTCCTTCCCCTCTTACGTTTCACTCTTATAAAATGTTTCCCAAGTTTCCAACTTTCTTTATGGAAAGTTGCTGCAACAGATTATGTTCAATAATTGCATCTTTTCACTATAGTGCTATCACGGTTTGAGGTTTGGCCTAGGTTTAGTAGCTTGCCATTCAAAGTTACTCAAAATTAATCATGATAAATCAAATAAATATTGGTTTGGCCCCAATTTAAATCTGCCTACACCTAAGAATTCTGATAGGGTGTAAATATCATTGCCAAGTATGGAAGGAGGGAGTTTCATGTGCTTTCATTACTACTGTTACTTAGCAGCCAAACAGCTTTCACTGTAAATCCAAAATCTGATTTTGGTATGTACTGGTCAAGCATGTAACGAAAACTGGTCTCAAACTTAACTTGCACGGTCAACTAAAATACATCAATTGTCTATTAAAAGTAAACATGATCTCTAAAAATGATCTTTTGACATGAAAAATTGTAGCAACTCTACAAAGAATGAACTGGATATAAACAGGACTGGAAATATACATTTTCTCCTGTGAGCTCTCCAAACTCCCTGACCAATCAAAAACTATATAATTAAACCGCAAAAATTTCTTTTTACATTAATTTAGTCAATCAAGACTTATGGGGAATTAGAAAGGAAAAATTATAGTGCAAATTCTCCATATTCTTATTGAGCAGGAGACCAGCATTATTCCATCAGCTTCAGTGAAGCTACACCAGACAAGTCCTAGCATCAGAATGACTCTCAAAGCTTATGAACACTGTTGAGGTTTAGGTCCAATCCANTGAGACCCTTGTGATTCCTCAACTTTATACTGAAGACGACATACATGGGATAGAATACCTCATTGGTCAGTTTAGGGACACCTGTCCTGATTGCTCCTCCCTGAAGGTGTGGCCTTTCACTTCTGCACCCCTCGATGTGGTACACAAGATCTAGCAGTCACCTTGGTCTGCTTGCCAATCCTTGGTAGTAACTCTAAACATCAAGTGTTATCAGTGCTAGAAGCAGACACTGGAGTGTTTTTGCCAAAGCAGTTTTATTTTGCGTAAAAGGCAAAGGTAAGGGAAGATGAATTCCTAGCCTGGTCTAAGACTGTTTCTCCTGTAAAATGGAGCAATTAATGAGTTAGTGGCTCTGCAGATTGTTGATTTGTTTATACAAAGTAGATCAGTATCAGCAGGGTATTACCTGTCCTCCAAATGTCTGTTGCCTGGTGGTTAAGGAAATGTTTCTGAAAATATAAATTCAATGTTTCTGAAGTATATAAATGTTCTGAAATATAAATGTTTCTGAAAATATAAATTCAAAAGCCCCTCAAACAAGGACAATAACCAAACACAGATTTCTGAGATCTTTGTTGAGTGCTGAGCTATGTCATACAGGACTTCATACTGAACAGCATTCAATTAAAAAAAAAGAAAAGAACTTTCTAAAATAAGTACTTGTTTGTTTTGTTTTGTTTTCAGGAAAACAATATAGACATAGAATATGAAAATACCTACTGGGAATAGTATAATGACAGAACACAAACAAAACAACATCATGCTTCTAAAAACATTAGAAAATAGACAATTGGCTAAACTACTCAGGGGAGTCTCAGTTTCATCACCCCAATATAAACATTTCTCAAATGAAGTGGCTGCAAAGTTACCTGGTAAAACACATCTTCAGAAAAAGATGTTCAACCATGCCACTAAGGGTTCCTGAATACTTTTCAGTTTCACAATTGCCCTTGCTGGAATACCTAGCCTTCCTGCATTTTGTTGCCACAAAACAATTGTATTCCTTATTTTTCAGTGACAGAAAGCTTAGTTGCTGAAAATTAAAAAGGGAAAAAAAATAAATCCCATTGAGTTCTCTGGTACAGGAACACCTGTAAGATGAGCAACATTCTAAATAAGAAAGATTTGGTAGCAAAATGTCACCAGGCAAAGCAGCAAATAAATGAGATTGTTTTCATACTTCAAATCTGTCTGATCAGTTTATAAAGCAGATATATGGTGGAGGATGGGGATAAAATGTTCTGAACCTCTTTGCCTGCTTGAACTTAATAAACTGTTGACCAACTTTACAAAAAATGGTGCTTTGTTAGCTTTAAAGTGGGGAACTGACATGGATAATGAAGATGTTTCTTATGTGAAATGGTTTTAAATTATTTCCTTGTAAACATTTTTCAACTCATAAAGCACAGATCTCACAGTGGCTTATGACTGAAATATTTAACACCTTCATGTGTGTAATGATACTGCTTGTTACAGCACTTTACGGGACCTATATGCAACAACCAGCTCAATCATCCTAAGTGAAACAACTTTTTGTGAGAATACCATATCTGCTCTTTTTAGGAAATCTAACAGTGGTTAATAGGGCTCATAGACTAAAAGATGTGCAGGGGAAACCGAGATGAAAAAAAAAGGCATAGTGGAATCTGATGAAGATAACTATACTGGCATTTCACATAGCCTGGGAAACCCAAGTAACCAGACATTATTTTAAATGCTTCTACTTTGAAAAATGACTACCTGAAATGTGTATTTTCATACAAAACATACTTTTCACGTGTCTTCTGAGCCCTACTTTTCTCACTTTATAGAATAAAAAAAAAAACAAACCCAACACATCTCTACTGTTTACTCCCTCCATCCCCTACAAGAGGCAGATGTTGAATATTCTGACCACTTCTCTGTCCCCAGCCCAGCTGAGGGCATGGCTTCCTCTGGATGACCTTATACAAGGCGAGAATTGACCATGTCTTTCAGTTGGCTGGTGGGCTGTCAGACTGAAAATGCATAATATGCTACCGTTACCATCTTGCCCAAGGCTTTCCAGATCATTCGCATCCTAGAAGAATACTTGAAATAGATGTCAGTGAAACACAGACCAGACCTTGCTCTGTGTAACTGGCCTCAACAAAGCCAAAAGTCAGTTTACACCTGCTGAGTCTGATTTGAATACAACAAACAATAAATGTAACAGAATTTTTCATCAAATATAAAAGCAGATGTCCTTGGATGACTTCCAAATTATCTTCATTTTTCTTCCCTGATGTTTTAGTGATATTTTCAATTTAAAGCTACACCATCCATTAGTATTCTACATCAGAAGGTAGTACTATGTTACTTCTTTCTATTCAGGAAGCATTTATTACTGCAATTTTCCCTTTCTGGGGAGAAAAACGAAGAAAAGGGCACCAAAACCAAAGTGATTTGTTCACAAATCATGAAGTGATATCTTTTTTGTGATCCACATCTGGGCATACATTGTTTTGAAATACTATCACATTTTGTTATTGCTTCCATCATGGAAAATATGTATGATCCAAATCGTGCTACTCTCCCAGTTCTCTTCATCTTGCTATGTCTTTCTGATGTCTCCCTTGTCCTGCTGGTGTGAAATGTGCCCTATTATTAGCTCATTAGGTCTTCCAGCCTCTGGCTAACTGAAGAATGATTCATTATATTTCTTAGTCACTGACAGTTTCAATTCCTTAACCTCTAAATTTTCCTTGAGATATGTCTTGCTCCTCCTTATTTCAACCTTCCAGAATATCCCTTGGTACTACATTCTGAAGTTAAGCCCATCATCCTGTACATAGCAAAACTAAGTATAATTTTCCTCTGCTAGTCAAGCTTTTAATTCCACCAATTTGTTCTTAATTTGTTGTAAATTCAATTAACTGGCAGAATCAGTTATTTAATATTTCCTCATACAATGAATAAGATATCTTCCCTTCTATTTTACAGTTTGGATTTTCAAATTTAGAGACAGTTTAAAACAAACAAACAACAAAACACCATTGCTTTCTCATTGGCCACTAACTGCTTAAGATCTCACAAATTAAAATTTTGCAATAAATTTTGAACATTTTTTAAGATTATGTCAAAAATCTGTGCAGTAAAAAATTAAAAGCCTCAGCTAATTCCCCCCTAATTCAATTGAAAGAACACATTTAACTTTAAAGACATAGAGATCAAGATCATTGGTATCTCTTTCCTTTTATGACTTATAATATTGTTTACTACATATCCTTAGCGTTTATCTCTCTAGTTGCTGTAGAAATAGGCTCTTAAGTGAGAGATCAGGTGGTTAATTTGAGACCCAGTTACTGCACTATTAAAGCATATTCTGGCTCAGTCAGACAAATTCAGAAAAGTCTGCTTTCTCATTTACAAAATTATTTGCATACAAAATAGATATTTGCATTTAAAATTTACATTTTCTTAGAACTTTCAGAGATACACATCTTTTTTAACTCTGTTCACCTGTGGAAGCCTGTATCAGAAAACATAGTTATTGAGGTCAAGCTAGCCATTTGGGCTTTCTGTGCAAAGAGTAATCACAAGAAAAACACTCTACAGCTAAGGGCAACATTTGACCACTGTGATGTGCCAGCTGGGTTCCTAAGGCTTCACATCTGTGAGCCACTATATAAAAGTAATGAGATTATCAGAAGTTCTTGGCATTTGTTAGACAAACTGTAGTTAGTTGTAGCATAGATATTCAGCATCTATAAATTTCAAACCAGAACATAGCATTTAGGTTTAGGTGCTCTGAGTTAAAAATCGCACACATATACACTTGTCCATATATATATGTGTATATATACATACAGAATCATAGAATCATGGTATCATTAAGGTTGAAAAAGACCTCAAGATCAAGTCCAACTGTCAACCCAACACTACCATGACCACTAAACCATGTTATGAAGTGCCATATCTACACGTTTCTTGACCACGTCCAGGGATGGTGACTCCACCACTTCCCTGGGCAGCCTGTTCCAAAGCTTACCCACTCTTTCTGTAAAGAAATTTTTCCTAATATGCAATCCAAACCTCCCTTGGCACAACTTGACGCCATTTCTTCTCATTCTCTAGCTAGTTACTTCAGAGACGAGACCAACACCCATGTCCCTACAATCTCCTTTCAGGTAGTTGTAGAGAGCCATAAGGTCTCCCCTCAGCCTTCTCTTCTTCAGATGAAACAGTCACAGTTCCCTCAGCCACTCCTCATAAGACATGTTTTCCAGGCCTTCACCAGCTTGGTTGCTCTTCTCTGTATCAGTTCCAGCACCTCAATGTCTCTCTTGTACTGTGGTGCCCAAAACTGAACACAGTACTCAAGCTGCAGCCTCACCGGTACAGGGGCATTTTCACTTCCCTACTCCTGTTGAACACACTATTTTTGATACAGACCAGGATGCTGTTGGCTTTCTTGTCCACCTGGGTACACTGCTGGCCCATGTTCAGCCGACTGTTCTCCAGCATCCTCAGATTCTTTTCTGCCAGGCAGCTTTCCAGATGCTCTTCCCCAAGCCTGTAGTGTTGCATGGGGTTGTTGTGACCAAAATGCAGGACTCGGCACTTGGTCTTGTTAAACCTCATACTTACCTGTGGCCCACCGATCCAGCCTGTCCAGGTTCCTCTGCAGGGTCTTTGTATCCTTGAGCAGATCAACACTCCCTCTCAATTTGGTGTCGTCTGCAAACTTACTGAGAATGCATTTGATCCCTCATCCAGATCATTGATAATGATATTAAACAAGACTGGCCCCAAAATTGAGCCCTGGGGAACACTACTTGTGACCAGCCACCATCCAGATTTAACTCCATTCACCACAACTCTCTGGGTTCAGCCATCCAGCCAGTGTTTAACCCAGTGAACAGTACACTTGTCTAAGCCATGAGTCAACAGCTTCTCCAGCAAAATTCTGTGGGAGACAGTGTCAAAGGCTTTACTAAAGTCCAGGTAGACAACATAAACGGCCTTTCCCTCATCCACTAAGCAGGTCACTTGGTCAAAGAAGATTAGGTTGCTCAAGCGGGGTCTGCCTTTCATGAACCCATGCTGGCTGGGCCTGGTCCTCTGGTTGTCCTGCACATTGTCCTGTACATGCCATGTAAGTGTACTCAGAATGAACCATTCCATAGTCTTTCCTGGTACCAGGGTCAGACTGACAGGCCTGTAGTTTCCCAGATCCTCCTTCCGGCCCTTCTTGTGGGTAGATGGGCACCACATTGGCAAGTCTCCAGTCATCTGGGATCTCCCCTGACAACCAGTACTGCTAAGTGGTGGAGAGTGACATGGCCAGCTCCTCCAGCATCTCACTCAGCACTCTCAGGTGAATACCATCTGATCCCGTAGACTTAAGTGTGTCTAGATGGTATAGCAGGTGACTAACTGTTTCCTCCTGAATTACGGGGGGTTTATTCTGCCCTCTGTCCCTTCCCCCTGAGCCCCAACTCAGGGGGCTGAGTACCCTGAGGGTAACTGGTCTGAGTGTTAAACACCAAGGTAAAGAAAGCATTAAGCACTTCAGCCTTTTCCTCATCCTTAGTGACAATGTTCCCCCCTCACATCCAATAAAGGGTGGAGATACTCCTTGGTTCTCTTCTTGTCGTGAATGTATTTGTAAAAACCTTTTTTATTCTCTCTTACAGTGGTGGCCAGATTGAGTTCTAGCTGGAATTTTGCATCTCTGATGTTCTCTCTGCATGACTTAACTAGATCCCTATGCTCTTTTTGAGTTTCCTGCCCCTTATTCCAAAGGCCATAAACTCTCCTTTTTTTCCTGAGTTCCAGCCAAAGCTCCCTGTTCAGCCAGGCCTGTTGTCTTTCCCACCAGTTTGTCTTATGACACATAGGGACAGCCTGCTCCTGTGCCTCTAAGACTTTGTTCTTGTAAAATGTCCAGCCTTCTTGGACCACTTTGTCCTTCAGGACTGTCTCCCAAAGGACTCTCTCAACCAGTATCCTGAATAAGCCAAAGCCTGCCCTCTGGAAGTCCATGGTACTGGTTTTGCTGACCTCCATCCTTACTTCTCCAAGAATTGAAAGCTCTATAATTTTATGGTCTCAAAGCTTAAGACAGCCTCTGACCACCACATCACCCACCAGTCCTTTGTTTGTAAACAGCAAGTATAGCAAGGCATGTCCCCTGGTAGACTCATTTACTAGTTGTGTTAGGAAGTTATTTTCCACACACTCCAGGAACCTCCTAGACTGTTTCCTTTCTGCTGTGTTGTATTTCCATCAGATGTCCAGCACATTGAAGTCCCCCAGAAGAACAAGGACTGACAATTGTGAGATTTCTGCCAGACACTTGTAGAATGCTTCATCTGCCTCTATATGTAGTGTATATACACTATAATACTCCTTAGATTCTACATGCTCATTAGGTTCATCCTATTTTAACTATTATTATTGCTTTCACACTTGTCCTCTTCTCCACTTTTTCCACACTCTGTCGGTAATATTGTGTTCATCAATATACTGAAGATCTTTTACTAAAAACAGTGTCTTTTTCTCTAAACAACAGAATAGAAGGAAAGTTAGCAGGAGTGGGGGGGGGGTTAATATGCCTTTGAGAAGATTTTTCATAGAAAAAGAGTAACTGAAATCTGGGTTGCTAATAATTAAAGCAATTAAAGTAGCACTTAAGTGGCTCTATATCTCAACAATGCATTGTTACAGAGGGAAAGAAAAGGTGTTTTGTATCAGTTAAGAGGTTTTTTAAAAATTCTTCTTTAAGTTCTTAACAAAAAGTATTTTATTGAGGGGGTGGGGGGGAGGAAGCGGTAAATTGAACTCCTCATTCAGAGTTTTTTGTAATGCTCCCAGAAACTTTAACATAAATTGTAAAAACTCAGGAGAACCAGTTGTTTTAATTAAAAAGTTTATTTTATAAGTGGAAATTACCTGCCTCTTTTTAGGTCAATAAATTTTTAGGCCACAAGGAGATCTTAAAATCAAGCTATCTGATGTCCTTCGCATCACAACATATGGAAAAATATCCAATAATTTTTGGCATCAAATCTTAACTTCTTGTTATAACTGGACATGTTTTCTAGAACACATTCAGTGGTAGGGACCAGTTAATTTTCATGTAAGTTGAATGCCTCTGCTGTTTTTTTGGCAAGGTTAAATAGTTTTCCATTATTAGATACAAATTCTGCAGGTGCCTGTAGGCTAGTCTTAATCAAGCTAAGTATACTGCCAGTTCACTTTTTGCAGTGAACCTTCTGAAATCTAGAGTCAGGAATGGATACAGAATTTTATTCATATTCTTACAAATGTCATGATAAGAACTACTATTCTCTTTACTCAATGGTCTGCTTTTACACTTAACATTCACCCTCTAAGCTTTGCAGCAGGACTTTGGTTAGTGAACTTGTCTTATCGTTCTACCTCCATTTCACAGTCACAACTTTCCAGGACAGTCTTGCCTGCTTTGTAACACAAGTCTTTCTCAGAACAGAGAACGCCCTGTCTTTGTTTAAGTCCACATTTGGCTGTAGTAAAATGAGTTTTGTTTAAGAAAACTTGGGTTGCTGAACATTTCTATCCTTCTTATTTAGATTTTGAAATATTAACACCTTTCTCTGCTCCATGGAACTTTCTCTATATTGTCTAGATTGTCTATAACCCTGTTGCCACAACTCTGAATATTCAGGGTTCCTCATCCTACTTTTGCCGCTCTTCTGCTCATATTGCACAGTTTTGCTAGTGTAGAGTGTTTAATAAGTCTTTATAACTCTTAAATGTGGGAAAAAAAACAGATCATGTAGTACCATGGTACTCTACAAATACAAAACAGTAACTTTAAACTGGCTCTACATTCAGCCAATTTTCTGCTGTATCTGGTCTATGAAGTCAACACAATAAGACAGAGGTAAGGAGGAAAGGGGGATGAAATAATTTCTATGGAGATTAGTGTCTTTAGGTGTCCCAGAAGTTCTTTCTATCACTAACTCTGCTATTCCCCAGCACAAGCGGAGCACTCCATACCCTTCTTTCCTTTTTGGACTCATCCAATCACTTCACCAGGATTTCCATATTAACTGTTGCTCAGAGCTGGGAACAAGACAAACTAGGGAAAACAGAATATCTTGATTCTTTAATGCCCAAAACATGCCTCAATGGCACTGACATATATAAAAAGGGAACTTCTCTGTGCCTGCTTTTTTTTTTCCTGATTCTGAAGAATCTATAAACTGTCTTAGATTAGCAGTCCAAAAGCCATTGATCTCATATGAGTTAGTGTCCTGGTTCAGCCAGGATGGGGTTAATTTTCACCAGGAGTTGTTATTCAATACCATACTGACTTCATGTCCAGCACAGGAGGCATGGGCAGTGCAGCTGCGGCTTTGTCTCATCCGGGGTGCTTCGCTCTGTATCCCTGCGGTCTGTACCTTTTGATCTCTTGTTTTGTGCATTGTTATCCCTGTTGCTGTTACTGTTGTGATTGTTGCTTTCGCATCGCTGTATTAAATTCTCCTTATCTCAACCTGCAGGGTTTGTATTTTGCTACCTCTCCTGTTCCTGTCTGGGGTGGGAACGACAGCGGCCACATGATGCCCGGTCCTGGCAGGGTTTAAACCACCACAGCCTTTTTGACACCCAACACAGGGCACAGAGGATTGGGATAAAGTTAAAACTTGACCAGATTGTGTTAAAACAATTTGTTAGAAACAATTTTTTTCTGTTTTTATATATAAACATTTTTTGAATACTGTGTTTACAATGCTGACTGATTTGTTTGCTTGGTGGTCCTGTATTAATTCCTATATCCACTATGAGTTTCCAGTGATGGTGTTTATCACAGGTGGGAAATGTGTTAAGAGCCTTGTTTTGTTTTACTGGATACTTACAACCTATGATATGATTGTGTCACTGCTTGTGGGGGTGAACTGGTACCTGTATGCAGCCTGGGCATTTGTTAGCAGTATTACCCCATCTATGGGTGACACAGGGGAAGGGTCTTTTTCAGCTTTTGAGAATTTTAACTACCCTTGGAGCATCCAGACCAGCATGCTCTCACTGTTGTGTTTCCTGAATGTCTGCCGTGTCTTGTTTAAAGTTATATGGTTCTTAGCCAATAATATCACCTACAGACCTGCCCTGAGGCTGGATAGTTATGAGTGGCAGAGTGTGTGGGAAAACATGAGCAAGTACCTAGGTGAGTGGTCGCCCCCAATGATTTGGAGTTTCACTCCTGAACAAGTACAGGGTCCTGATAAACTAGTGAAGCATTTAGAAAAGATGTATTGTCAACCCAGCAAATCCCAGAAGACGCTACTCACTGCAATGTGTTGGGGACTTGCCCATGCCTACCTCATCGTCCTTGACACTATTCAGTGCCCTCAAGGGGAAGAAAAGGACTCTGAACCAAAAAAACAACCCAACTGGTACTATAGCTGTGCCAAAGAAGTAACCCACCCCAGAAAAGCAGCCTGTACCAGAGAAACAGCCCATGCCAGTATCAGTTGCCCCAATACAGAAAAAGAAATACACACAAAAAAATCAGTTCTCATAGGGACAGATGAAGGTGAACCAGGGCCATC
>VYZX01021941.1:0-48841 GCA_013401335.1 Brachypteracias leptosomus
CTATCCTGGTTGAACCAGGACACAGCTGTAGCACACAGAGAACAGCAGGTCCTGCTTCGGTGATGGGGGATAAGGTGGATGTAAGATCTTTTGAGAGAGTCATGTGTGTGGGAATGTGTATCTGCAAACATGTACATCTATATGTACATAAACCTCTGTGTATGGGTATATAGCCTCCTCCCCAAATCAGTGCATTTATACATTACATAGAAAAACATGCTCATGCAGCCAGTGTATGGGAGCTCCTGTGGCCCATGCAAGGGTGTCTCTGGCTGCAGGAAGAGCAGGAGGCATCCCTGTCCTTGTGCATGTGCCAAAGCTGAGGGTGCTCCACACCAGCCATATTTTGTCTCCACTGCTAGTTTCTGAGGGATTGATTAAGTGCTTTGGTACTACCTAGTCTAAGATCCAAGGAGCTGTAGTTTATCTGTTTATTAAGTGGATAGAATTTAATATCAGATGTATTAAAAATTACACAAAAATCAAATAGTTTTGGATCACATGCACAGACTCAGCACCTTATTTGCATTCATTGTTATGCAACATCTGAGGGCTGCTGCTTTTTTTTCATTTGCATTCAACCTGTGGAAATGCAGTGATTTTGTAGTGGCATCAAAATGACTTAGCAATATTAGCACTATTTCAATGTCTTCTTCCACACTGAATTTTCTTTCTGGGGGCATGTGAGAGCACCATGCCTTCTTTTGCTTTGGTGACTCCGGCGGCAGTCCGTCGGGCTTTGCAGGGACCCCTCTGCTGCCCTTTCTTCCCTGAGTGTCCATTGTGGCAAGCTCATTCATGCATCACTAAACTCAACGCGTGCAGCAAAATGCCGACTTCCAGGGGCAGGAGGGGCCTTCCTGAAACTGTCCTGCTGGCTAGAAAACACCGCATCTGTTTTATGTCCTCCACTGGAAATGGCCGAGCCTCGAGGAGCCTGCCTGGCTTCCCACTTAGCCTGGGTGAGCCTCCCTCTGCCCCTGCCCTGGTGATGGGGGAACCATCCCCGGCCGGGCCCCCNCCCCCTGCCCCCTTAATCCCCCCGCTTGTGCGTTGCCCAGCCAACAGGCCAGACAAGCAGGTGATGCATTGACAGGGAGCAGATGGTCTCCCGCCGAGGTAAGCGAGACTCAACAATGAAACCATATTGATCATATTGCTCCTTTTCTCTTCTTCGGCTTCAACTTCAGTCTTGAGGTTTTGCTGCTAATAACATCCTCCCTCCCCCTTGCCCCTCCTTCATCCCAGCCTGTCAGCACTTCTCAGGAGAGAGGAGTCCAAGCTCTCACCCTGCCCACCCAGATCCAGCTCTATTTCCTCCCCTGCCAAAAGGCCCTCTGCAAGCAGGGGAAATCAAAGACTGCCCACAAATTCCCTTCTCTAGATGCAGTCACCTTCCCTTACCCCCAAGACCCTTTAACCCTGCTTCCCCTGAACCCCTCTCCCTCCTGCTCCCTTTTCCATTCAGCACGGGGGTGAAGAGACTGTGAGGCGCCTTCTGCCCCCTGCCCTGGCCCGATCTACCAAGGCATGGCACCCTTCTCTGCCCCATTGTGCACCTCTCCTTTCCTCTTCGTCCTGTCCACTTAACCTTGTTTGTGTGCATGCATGTAGAAAATAGACTGAGGAGACGACAAATATGCTTCCACCTGTGCTGGGGGGAGATCTTCAAGGACCTCCTCTCCCTTTGCTGTCCTGTCTGTCCTCTCCTATATCTGCCTGTGGTCACAGCTCCTTCAGTCTTCTCAAACACATTTAAATGAAAACAAAATTTGATGCCTTTCACTCCCTGCCCCTATTCCTTTCCCTCCTGACTGCATTATCTTCTCCAACAGATAGGCAGTCCCCAACCTCTCCCTGTGCTCGTTTCTCACCCTTTCTCCCTCAGCATGGCCTGGCAGAAGCCCAAGAAGGAGTCCTGGTGTTTGCATTTTGCTCTTTCCATCGTGTCTCCCCCTACCACTCCCTCAGATGCTGATGTAGAGATAAAAAAGAGAGAAAACCCAGCCATCAGCTTGCCTGCCCCCCTCACTCCTGTCCCATTCACCAGCCTCAGTCCTGTATTCACTGCTGTGTGAAGATGCTAACACTGAGGACTTGAGCACTGTTAGCCACTATTCACAATTTTAATACTAGCTTCATAGCTGTCACATAAATTCATTACCGACATCAGGCTTAGAATGGCAAGAGAGAACTTAAAATAAAGAAAAAAGAACCATGTAAGGAAAAAGAAAAAAGAAATCCTAAGGGGAGTTTGCTATGGTATCTGCACTTGATTGCAGATGGTTTTTGAAACTATAACCACTGTAACTCCAGCAATGTTCTCTAAAGTAGCTGTCAAATTGTGGTTTGGTTTTTTTTAAATCTATTACCCAGTCACACACACACTTTTTTTTTTACAGTAGATAAAAATGCCTATAAAGACGTCACCCCTCCTTTTTTTTTTTTTTTCTGAGAGAGTGGAGAAATAAAAAAAAGAAAACCAAAGAAAAAAGCTCGTGAATGAATGGAAAACAATGCAGGGTCACAAAGCTGTCGCAACCAATGTCATAGTGGTGCTGCTGGGCAGGCTTACAGAGGACTTCTTGTTCCTTGATTTTTATGGTGATCGGTAGAACGCATGTAGCACTTTGCGAACAGGTTTAGGACAAGTGGCAAAGAAAAGGCTCCTTACAATAAACTCTTTTCTACAGCATCGGGAGCATTATGCTTGCAAACACCTGTGGTTTGCAAAGAGGGAGCTGTAAAGGACACACACAAGAAATATATATAAATAGAGAGGCGAGACATTGTTTTCAAGTTACGCTGCATGTCACAATTGTGCACAATGGCGGGGTTTTTAACTCATCTGAGACTATGGAGTTTCGAAAAGTCCCAGAAATATTACTGAATACAAATGTCAGCATTTAGAGGATGCTGAGCTTGGGAGACAGAGAAATGAGATAAAAAAAGAAATGGAAATATCAGCCTAGTAATCCAGCAGGGTATCAGTACTGCTCTGTGACAATGTGGCAGGAGCTAAGACTCTATTATTCTTTCTGAAGCGTGTCTCTGAAATGGATACTGAACCCCCACACTCTCCAAAGCAAGAAAAGTCCAAAGACCATCCTTATATATGCCACCCAGCCCAAGCAAGCCCAGTATTACAGTCTAGACTTTCTTGCCTGGGTACTAGAAACCAGTGAAATACGATAAGACTGTTAAAAAAATGTTTCTCTTCCTCTTTAATGTTTGAATAAAGTAACAAACTTTAACTAAGAAAATTTATGAAAATGCTCTTAGGCTTCACTGACTTCAAGCTAGTGAAGCAGATGTCTCTGCATCCCAATATTTCTCATTCTGGTAAGTTTATTATGAGTCAGGTCCTCAAAAATTCTTGGGGTAAACAACCCTATTCATTTCAGAATAGGCAGGTATTTTCTTTCGAAACCTGTAACAAAGGTGCTCATTAGCATCCAGGAGAGCTCTGCCCAGGGAGAAACCTCTTCTCCCCCCAGAACAGACAAAGTTGTTCTTTATTTTACAAAATTAAAATGTTGCACGAAGCAGATTTTCTTGCCATTAAAAAATCCCCCAAACTTATTATGATTCTCTATATCTTTGGGCCATTCCCCTTTTCCATTCCCAGTTTTTCCTTTTGGATGCAATTCCTTAAGACTTCATATTTCTGCAGTGCTAAATTTAGCAAAGCCTGTTTTACTTCCGTAAATTATAAAAACCCAACATCTTTTGTCTTGCTTAGTTCTGTGGCAAAGAACTTTGTTTAAAAAAAAAAAAAGCATCACTTGCCCCTAAACTTCATCCTATCTCTTCTTACCTCTTTTCAATTATCAATATAATTATGCATGCAACTTTATTGATGTATTGAAACATGGTATATTTGGACCAGGGGAGACTTGCATGTTTCACTTGGAAAACGATCTGGTGTTGTGGCCAGGGCATTAACCAAAAGTGGGAAAACAGAACATGATCACCCATCTCTTGTGTGAGAGACAGTGCTTGGAATTATCACATCTTGATTCATTTGGGAGTTTGACTCAAGTATGACTTTTTTGACTAGTATACAAATAAAGAAAGCAAGCAGACTTTTGGATTACTTGAGAGTTCCATTTCTGAGGGATCCACAAAAGTTAACTAAAGCTTGATAGTTTTAAGATCTCTAGCCTGAGCTCTGCAGCTCCTCTCTACAACTTTCCTGCAAATTGGAATGAGTTACATGTCGCTATGATAAAGGAGGAACTGAACAATACGATCTACTTTTTTTCTCAATAAATGAAATAATCTTCTCTGTTCCAGACCAGGTGATTATGTTTTATTAAAAAGGGATTTTTTTAAGGTGAGTCAAAGCTTTTCATTTTTATTCTAAGCACTCTGAAGATACTTGTACAAATAGAATTTAGTATGAAGAATCTACTGCTGCAATTTAACCTTGTGGATGTCTGGCCTGTCCTATTAAATCTACAGTTTAAAATATTATAGTTCATTACATTGGTTCCTAGTGAAAAACTCTTGCTTTTCTAGTAATCTCTTATATTAACATGCCTAGAATAAATGTTTTTTTTACTTATATCTTAAGTATAGAGTTGAAACAAAGTACAACGAATCTTTCTGTTCAACTTGCCAGGCTTTGACTCACTTAAAGTCCACAACCTCCCTGGGCAGCCTGTTCCAGTGTCTCACCACCCTCTGAATAAAGAAATTCCTTCTAATTTGTAATCTAAATCTACCCTCTTCCAGTTTGAACACATTACCCCTAATCTTACCACTGTAGGCCCTTGTGAAAAGTCCCTCTCCAGCCTTCCTGTAGGCCCCCTTCAGATACTGGAAAGCTGCAATAAGGTCTTCCCTGAGCCTTCTCTTCTGCAGGCTGAACAAGCCCAATTCTCTCAGCCTGTCTTTGTAGGAGAGGTGTTCCAGCCCCCTAATCATCTTTGTAGCCCTTCTCTGGACCATCTCTAACAGGTCAGTATGCATCTTGTGCTGGGGGCTCCAGAGCTGGACTCAATACTCCCGGTAGGGCCTCACAAGAGCAGAGTAGAGGGGCGGAATCACCCCTCTCAACCTACTGTCCATGCTTCTTCTGATGCAGCCCAGGACACGGTTGGCTTTCTGGGCTGCACTTGCACATTGCTGGCTCTTGTTGAGCTTTTCATCAACCAGCACCCCCAAGTCTTTCTCCACAGTGCTGCTCTCAATCCACTCCTTGCCCAGCCTGTATTTGTGCTTGGGGTTGCCCCCACCCAGGTGCAGGATCTTGCACTTGGCCTTGTTGAACTTCATGAGGTTGGCATGGGCCTCCCTCTTAAGCCTGTCAAGGTCCCTCTGGATGGCATCCCTTCCCTCCAGCGTGTCAACCACATCACACAATTTGGTGTCATCCACAAACTTGCTGAGAGTGCACTCAATCCCCCTGTGTCACCAACAAAGATGTTAAACAGGACTGATTCCAGTACCAAGCCCTGAGGAACACCACTCGTTTCCAGTCTTCACTTGGACGCTCTTTGAGTGCAACCATTCAGCCAATTCTTTATCCACTGAATGGTCCAGCCATCAAATAAATCCACGTCTCTGCGATATAGAGACCAGGATGTTGTGTGGGACAGTGTCAAAGGCTTTGCTCAAGTCCAGGTAGATGACATCAGTTGCCCTTCCCTTATCCGCCAATGCTGTTATTCCATTGTAAAGGCCAGCAGATTTGTCAGGCAAGATTTGCCCTTGGTGAAGCCATGTTGGTTGACAACAACCACCTCATTTTCCATGTGCCTCAGCAGAGCCTTCAGGAGGATCTACTCCATGATCTTGCCAGACACAGAGGTGAGACTGATCAGCCTGTAGTTGCCTGGGTCTTCCTTTTTTCCCTTTTTGAAAATGGGGGTGATGTTTCCCCTTTTCCAGTCAGCAGGCACTTCACCAGACCACCACAACTTTTCAAATACGATGAAAAGCGTCTTGGCAACTTGGTCTGCCAACTCCCTCAGGACCCATGAATGGATCTCGTCAGGTCCCATGGACTTGTGCATTTTCAGGTTCTTTAGATGGTTTTGAACCTGATCTTCACTTACAGCGGACAGATCTTCCTTCTCCCAGCCCCTGCTTTTGCCTTCTGTAACTTGGGCGCTGTGACTAGAGCCCTTGCCAGTGAAGACTGAGACAAAGAAGTCATTGAAGACCTCAGCCTTCTCCATATCCCTCGTGGCCAGTTCTCCAATTCCTCTTGAAATGATGATGTTCTTACCTGTCCTTTGTGATAATGAGGTTAAATAAGTTCAGCATGGTCAGCAGTGATTTACTAGAAGGGTGATATTTTGCCTGTAAGTACTTGAGACTGATAGCTTGATTGTGTGGGGTAGATCTGCTTTCTGTATGCTTCACTAGTTGTCACTTGCACATGGACTGAGATTAAAATATTTTCTTTGTCTTTGGATCTATTCCAGACACTTTCTTGGACATCTCTGGATCATTCGTCTTTCAGAAGTCCAAAGAGATGTATATTATGGCCTATTTTGGTCAACTTGAAGTTGATCAGACTATCAACCTCATATTCAAACGGATATTGGCTAGGACAATTACAACACAATTAATTATTGCAATTTATCACTTTGTAAATCACTAGTTTGCAGCCTGACCCAGGAATTCTTTACAGCCTTGTGTGGTTCTGTTAATACCAATCAAGTATGAGATCATGAGGCCAAAACCTTTCAGGATTATCCATCTGTATACTTTTATATATAAATAGCATTACTGAAGTCCATGGGACTAGTTAGAAGCATAAAGCTATGCATGGAAATGGTTTCAGCAGTGAATCCCCAATTTGCCTTTCTTCATTATGAATTGCTTGGCTTCGGGCATGTATATTTATATACATACTTATATACATAAGCAAAATTTATCTTCTCTTCTAGCAGTGCCAAAGTAGAACTTTCTTGACCATAAAGCAAAGAGTGAGTCAAAGTTTTTGAAAATCGCTAAATACTACTATTTGTACTTTGTCATTTAGTTTTGTAATGTCTATAGTCATCCTTTTTTGCAGTCCTTGTTGGCTCTGGGGAGTTTGCTGACTGCAGAAAGACTATCCTGTTTGAGAGAAAGTCTTCCTGACACTAGAAATATACCCTTTGACCTACGTCCTCTCTTTCCACTTTCTCATATGCACACTCTTCCTTTTGTTCGTGGCAAGGAAACAGATTAAAGAGATAGCAGGCAGTGTGAATTTTCAGCTCTGACAGAGCCTTGAGGCATCATCAAGTAAGATTATTACTTTGAGAAGGACAAGCAGTGTGCTTGGCTCAGGAGCCTGACAGCAGGTACTGGCTTGTTCTTAAATGTGCTCTCCTGGACAAGAATTGCTACCACTGAGCTGAGTTTACCTGAGTAAGGAGTACCCGAGTGGGCACTATGGGGTTATCCACTACATGGCTTTTGGATTCAAACTGGTTTCTCTAACAGGGTTTGTAAGTAAGCAGTGTTTCAACTTCCAGATGCTTTATAGTATAGCCCTGCCACATCCCTGGTAACTGCAGTCATTGGTTTCTGCACTGTGGTAGCAGTCTGGCTGTGTGAAGTAAACTGGGGGACAGGATCCCAAGTTTCCTAATTGTTTCCTGACTGAACAGAGCAGGGAGCCTATAAAAGAGCTGGGATTAAATCTGCATCTGAGCAAAACAAACAGGACCATTTATTGTACACTGAAAGAGGCAGACTGGCTATAGTTTCTGGCTTTTGCATTATTGTCACCATGCTACGAACACCATGGCTGCTTCTTTCGTACTGACAATTGAAAACTCCAATATTCCATACCTTAAAAATCTAGTGTTATAGTTTGTTGCATGGTTTTCCACTCATTCATGTTGCTCCTCAGTAACTTAGCAATGACCAGTCAAGATATGCACACACCATATTGTTTTACGTGTTTGACTAGAACACTGACAGATTAATAGGAAGGGTAAATAGCTATGCACTCTGTGGTGGCTCGGTGTGGGCTGGCAGGATTGACTGCTGCCAGACTTTGTTGTATTTGCACAGAGGAAGCCGCAGCAAAAGCCTGCTGGGGCAAGGTGACGTGGGTCATGGGTATTTGTTTCTCATCTCTATAGAAAACAATTGTCCTCTCAATGGAAGACAGCTTTTGGAAACTGTGTGGTTCCACTAGTGGGGAAGCATTTGTACTTCCAGAGTGCTAAATAAAATGCAGCTATAGAATGGCAGATGCGTTAAGTGTCCACAGTACACTTCATATCACGCATGAGAGTTTGGGTTTATACACTGATAAATTATTTTCATCATTTCTTTGACTTGTTCAGTTTAGAAGAAAAAGAGTATTGCTCAGATTTTCATTGGTATTTTCCTGGCAATTTCTTCTATGCTGGATGCTTTTCTATGACATCAATTTAAGAAGAGCACAAGGGGCTGCATTTGTCCATGAGATATATATTTTAGTTATTACAAAAGATCATTATTTTAACAACTGCTAGAACATCACCTAGGAAGGTCATCTGAGACCACGTCTTTACAAAACTAGGTACCATAAAAACACACAGTGACACTGAGCTTCTAAAATGGTTATAAACTAGACAGGCACCTAAACCAGTATTTTTTCACTAGTTTCCAGAGGCAGGTGAATCACACAGCCAGTTTTAGACAGGTCAGAGGTCTAGAGTCAGGAGCATGACTTCTTCAGCTGTGGAGATACTGGGAAGGCACACTGAGGCACTCAGGTTAGGTTGCTTGAGTACATGGTCTTGGTGCCTCTCTGAGATGGAAGCCCTTGTGAAGGTCATGTGAGCATGTGTTGCCTACTTATATGTTAGGTAGTTTAGGTACTGCTAGTGGTGTTGTGGCAGTACAGAGTGCTGGGGAGGCTGAAAAAACTCATCTGGGAGGTTACCACATTTTGATTTCCAGGCAGCCCCTCCCGTTCCCCTTGGAGTACCTGAGGTCTGTGGTTGGGGCTAGCTTGGGGTTGCATCTACACAGACTACAGCTGTGTTATCAGGCAAACCTGACGTCGCCTCCAAAGGTCACACTGCATGGTGTGCCCATGGCAATTTGAAGCCACAGTTTCTGAAACTCTGTTTTGTGTCTTAACCTCCCTTCTTTCCTGAGTTATCCGTGAGGATAAACCAGGTTTTACCATGAACTGCAAAGATGCAGGGACTTCCCACTCTGATCACCACAAAGTGCTGATTACACAGTGTTAGGAATTTTTTCTGTGTATAAAGGCTTGTGTAATGTTCATTCATAGGATGTCCTGCTGTCTGTCTAGTTACTGGGTATGATTTTATTCTAGGTATGATAGTGGCTGTGTGAAGTGCGTCAACCTCATGCAGTGTAAGTATATGTCCAATATAACATTATTTTATCTCACATTCATGTGATTCATTTCCTTGAGGATTCATGAGATTCAAAATAGTCTGTGGTGGCTAGAGAAACTTTTCATTGCTTATGTATATTTCTCAACGATGTTGACAGCCTGTAAGAAAATAGTGTGGGAATCAACCGCCTATTGTTAAGATAATGTAAATACAGGACAAAGAGCATTAACTCCAAAATGGGAGGAAAAAGGCTATTCCTGTCCTTTCTTCCTGCAGTCTGTTTTACCCTTTCTCTGCTCTAGTGTAATTATTTGCAATGTAGCGAGGTGGCCATAAAGTGCCATCATCCTGAAAGCACGATGGCATGAACAGGTTGTTGTGGGGTGAAGTGATGTGTGAGCTTTTAAAGCCTCAGTCACTCCCTGGTGAGTTCCCCTGACCGTGTAGTAAATACCAGAGGGCTTGACTTTCAGCACAAGCTGCAAAAGCTACTTTGTACTGCTTGCAGGGTAAAAGATCATGCGTGAGATCATCACTACTGTAGATGGTAATACATAATATATTCAAGCTCTAATGTGCCTCGCTGTATTTGTTTTGTATAGATGTGATCTGATTTGGTGATATTTTATATTAGCTTTGTAGTGGTTAAAATGACTGCACAAGACCTAAGGATCCAGACAGGGCCCCAGACATTTTTTTCTCCTCAAGTAGAATATTTGAATAGGTTAATGGCCACAATAAACCTGCGGACAGTCCAGAACCACATCATGATGTGACAGTGATTAGTTGCTGCTGTTTGGTAATGGAGACAAGACTCTCTTTTTCCCTCATTTACAATGACCTCTCCAGCTGTCACTGGATTTTTTCAGCATATGCAGAGACACTGTGAGGCCTCCACAGGATGGAAGAGGTCTCTGTTTTTTGACCATAGTAAGCTTCAAAGGTACCTGGGCTATATGTATATAAAAATAATAATTTACTTGTATATAAAAATTCAGGCAGTGCAGTCTTGGAGAAATTAAATATGTTACTGCACTAAATTTTGTCTTCCAAGGTTTCTGAGCTTGCAGCAGATATATTCAGCTTGTTTAATGGTAAAGACACAACACAATCTTTAATTTATGCCTGGCATGTCAGATTGTGAAATTTGTAGAGTCAAAAGAAGAAGAAACATAAATAAGAAACAATATCAAACATGAAGGTGTCTGTAATCCCTTTCTAACTCATACAGCTGGAAATTCCATGTAAGTTTTATGACATTTGGAGGCTTTTTTATTTTCCCTTGTTCAAAATGGAGTCCCCCCCACCTGTCTCTCAGCAGCTATACTTTCTTCCTGATACCTCCCTCCCATGGGGCAGGCTCAGTCACCCCAGGAATGGCAGCAACTCCTGGGTCAATGCAGGACACGAATGGCTCCAGGTATTGCTGAAGTAGCTAGCTCAGATAGACATCTTAACTTGTGAAAGGGCAAATGCCCCAGTAATTATCTTCTATGCTACATGACTTCTGCTTCAGTATTTGCAGAGGCTCCCTATGAAATTAGGGTGTAGTTTCTTGTTCCTATGAAGGCTTCTGCTAGTAGGGCCTGGTGCTGGCCCACTGCACAAGGGGTGGCATTTTCATCACAAATATTTTAATGTCTCAAATGGTACAGTTCCTGCATGAAAAAGCTGTGCAGAAAAACTGCTCTGGACAAAGCAATGCTTTAAGCTTGAGCAAAGGAGTTACTGCTGTGACCTTAGAGCCCTAATAATTGCCTCTTTCAAAGTAGTTGCCTATGTGAGTAGAAGGAGGGACTAGATATACATGGCAACTGGGATGTGAGCAAATATATAGGAGGTTTAAGAGTGTAGGGAAATTGGGCTCCTTGGAGAGATCATATCCTCACTTCCCGGGGTGACTTTTGGCCGGCTGGATCTGTACAATATGAATGAACAGATGCTTTTCATTAATATCCATCATATTCATGATGGATCTTCACCTGAATTATACACAGTGGGACTCAACAGCTGTACTTTTAGGATTGGTAAAGAATGGAAGTAAGCAAAAGTTGTACCAAATTTTACGATTTTACTGCTATAATTGTTTTTTTACAGGATACCTGTTGTAAAGTTAACTGTTTTTAATGGATTTTATGAAGTATTGCCATTGATTATTTCTAGAGAATCCACCCTATTTTACATTTTCGAGGCATTGTTTTTGTGTTTCCAGAAACAGATAACACAAACTGGTACTATCGAAGATATCACTGGGATTTAGGCACTCAATCCCGACACAATTTAATTAAAATTGTGCAAAAAAGATGCCTCATGATTCATATGAATAAATTGCCACATAGTGCAGTAAAAAAACTTAACCAACAACATCAATTTACCTCCTTCAGTGAACCACTGCCATCACCAATGTAGGCAGCAAGGAAAAGTACCATGTGTTGCAGTACACACGCACAACGTCTGCTTTCTACTCTGTGTTTAATAATTTAAGGGCAATAAAATAACCTGATAGAGGCCAACTAGCACCAGAAGACTCCAGGCAGACACTGATTAGTTATGAGAAGGACTAAAGCCAAAATGTTAGTCTAATGAATTAATTTATTTTTTTACTAATTTGCTATTTTTGCATGCTCCTTGTCAGGAAGAAGAGGAATTAGTAAAATTACTAATTTATTTTCCTTTCAAAGCATTTGCAGGAGCAGGACATTCCACAGTATATTTCAATACCACTGTCCAGGCTTACCTGAGCCTGTATCAGAGAAGTTGCTGTGCGGCACAGAAGCTGAATTCTGGCCCTCACAGTGAGAAAGCGGGTATGAGCCTAGGTGCTGGACAGGGAGAGGATGGAGGGGAAATAGAAATAGGAATAAGCCTGTGTAGTGGGAATTAGCTCCAACCACCAGCATGGTTTGAAAGTTTCAGAATTGGGAAACATGTATCACATTTGAAAACAGCTTTGACATCTCCAAAATACTATTAACAAATGTGGTTGGTTTAATCCCCAGGACTCAGTTCTGTCACCTTTGCTAACTTTACTGTCAGAGTACTCCCTCTTCCATGGTAGTAAAAGCAGCAGAAAGGGGAGTTCCCTTCAAATATATGACAGAAAGACCTCTATAAAATGGGCTGCATCTTAATGGTTCAAAAATTAAAACTGCAATTAAGATGAAATTTAGAATCTGAAAGCAGAACAACTGGAAAAAACCAAAAGATACGTGTGAGTAAACCTGTCAGATAAGAAAGCCTTGCAGTGAGGAGGATAGCCTCACTGCAACATAGATTATTTGGCAGTGTTGTCACCTTTCTGCCTTGTTGGGCAATGTATGTATGAGCTCAGGTGCAAGCCTGTAGCTCTGGATCTCTGTCACAGCCTCTGGGCCCTGCCGACAGAAAGCATGTGCCTTCTCATTCAGACACATGGCCTCTGCTTTATGATCTTGTCCTCTTTCCTTAACTTACAGTGTCACCAGCTCTGGGTTTCATGTAAATAACCCTCAAGTCATTTCCCAGCCCTTTCTATCAATACGATGTAAGCGCTGACAGCAAAACCACTTGTTACTGGAGCACTGGTTCTTTGGAGGCTAAATGTAACCTCGCTTTTCCCCTGCAGAGCAAACATTGCTGACAGTTTTCTGCCACAGCAGTTTGTACAAGTCCTGGAACAAAATGAAGGTTTCTTAAAGAGAGTGGATTATTCTCATTTCCATTTCAGGACATACTTTTCAGGAATTTTTCTTGCAATATGCCCCTATGCTGAGAGGCAGGACAGGCTGTTGTTTTGAAGGACCTGCTTGCTCTAGGTACTGCCAGTTACTGCTGCAGAACTTCCCTGTTCATTGAAAAGCGGGGTGGAGAAACCTGTGCAGTTAACGAGGAACCTGTAACTGTGGGGGCTGAGGACCAAATTTTGAGTTCTGCCTGGAACTCATCCTGCTGTTATTGACTGAAAACTTGTAGCCATGATAGTGAAGTTCACTCAGGCTGAAATTTCATGGAAGCAAAATATACAGCTGGGAAGCAGGTGAGTTGTTTGGCTTGTGCTGGTTTTGAGCTGGTTTCAAAATATATTTTTCTGATGATTTTAATATTTCTTTAGCTTTAAAATACCCAGAAATAAAATTATAAAAACCTCACCACATGACACCATTCAGAATGCCTATAAAGGCCAAGAGAGAATATTTTCTTTTTTGCTCTACCATATTCTTCCAATAGTCCTGGAAGGAGGGTTTTGTTTTACTTGGCCATATTGTGACTCACTACAATTGTATGGTGGCTGTGGACACAGTAGTCAACTTACATGCTATGAAATTAGTTCCTGTAGAATTTAATTAAAAGATTCTGTCCACCTGAGCAGTTTTTCTGATATGGTTTAGGAAAACCCTTTCCTTGCATAAAAATATCTTGTCTCTTGCGTATCATTATTACATTTGGAGCATTCTTTTCATCAATGCTTCTGCTGCGTTGAAGATCTGCATCACATATAAGCTCACTGTGGAGTTTGTAACTGTGGTGAGAGCTCATTGCAGAAACAGAAATCACTGATGAAAGTATTGGTGGTTTTGCAAAACAACCAGCTCTTAACAAGTAGAAAGTGTCATTTGAGATCCCAAATCCTTGCCCTTCTGACATTTGTTTATTGATTTTCAGAATATCAGTTTGTTCCTTCAACAGCAGCTAAGCTTATAAAAGGCAGACATGAAGAAAGCCTTCAGTGAATTCAAACTCCCTTTTCTTTTTGAAAAATGTGGAGATGAGCAAGCAGAACTGCAGACTCCATTTGCTTATCATGTCCCTACTTTCACTGGGAAGCAGAACCAAGGACTCTATGCCTGCAAAAATTGTGACACTGACCTAGCTACACATTTTCCCTCTCCTGAATTTTCAAGCAGAGGGTGTGTGTGGCCCTCCGGGATCAATCACCTAAATGACTGGTATGATGGCAGCCTGATGCCATACATGTCCAACTCCTCCAGCTCCCTGCTGGTGGAAATGCATCACATATGAAGGAAAAGAAAAACACAAAGAACAATTATAGATCTTTGACAGATTTCTAATGCTGGAGAGAACCGATCGAAATTTCTCATCTGACTGTCCTGAAGAGAGGAAAAACACTTATCGCAAAGATTCATGATATAAGAGTCTGATAGGATCTGCTGTTTCCATAGAACCAGGCCCTAGATTTCCCTTTAATGTAATTAAGCCTGAAGATTTATGAATACAACAGGCCAGAACTTGATCCATGTTCATTTTCAATTACTGCAGTGAAAGGCCTCCATCCAGATGTCTCTATTTACAGCATTCACACAGGCAGGACTGGGGGCCAGGGGGGGAGGGACTGCAAATTGTCACACTTGTTAATTCTTCACTGAGGACACTCAGCAGAGGTCTTGGCTTTGACCCCACGACAAAAAGCAGGGGTCCGCTGGAGCAAGTGCATCAATGATGAGGGGGCTGACCTGCCGACCTGCTGAGGTCACTCCCTCTGCTTTGTAGGTATTTGGGTAATAATGGAGGTTCATTCCTTATTTTTATTTCTGTTACAGTGCCAGGGCACGGAAAGAAAGAGAGGAGCTCTGATGTGAAAGACAAACATACACAATGAGAGGATCAAGCTTCCCCTGGCAACAGTAACCACTATGAAATGCTACAGGGGAAATACACAGTACTTAGTGACCCACATAATCAGGCCTATTTTAGCAGCATTGTTTTATTTTTCTTTTGAAGCCTTTTTTTTCCTTTTTTTTCCATGTTCCAGATCCATAATTTAGTTCGACAAGCAATATTTGGGCATAGTGTCTTTTCTCCACTACTGGACCTAGCCCGATGCCCTAGGTAGGCTTTTAATCATGCACGTGACGGCTGGTACAATCCAAGTATTGTGCTGTCTGTATGTATTTTTATTCCAGTTCCTCAAGGCTCCTGACAGACTCCTGCTAGGTGATTTTTTTTCACTTTAAAAATGCTTAAAGAAAAGTAACTGAAGTGTCACTGTAAAGAGAAAGTCTACCTTTCAGATACCTACACAGAGCTTAGTGCTTTGTTTGTCTTCGACAAAGCTAGTGAAACGTTGTGTGTTCCTAAAAGTAGCAGTTCCTCTCTCATAATGGCATTTCTATTTTCACAGCACAAGGAACAAGGCAGTGGCAGCACAATATTGTTTTCACTGAACTATAATTGCATGTCATAAATTAAAATATCTTCATTAGAACAAACCCTTTACAAATTTTCCAAAAGGCTAGATTATTTCTTGAAATAGCAGAAAATGTTCCACTCCATTAGCATTTCAAAGAGATTTATTTGTTTTGCCTTCTGAAGCTGCACCTTTTTGGCTTGCATATAGGTTTAAAGGTTTTAAAGGGATTTGAACAAACTTTGCCAATATGAAATTATGAGCAAAACCAGAAGCCCAAAGCACCCTCTTCACTTTCAGGCAGTGAATAAAATCTGCACACTGTCCAGGAATGGCTGCTATATAAAACTGTTTGGAAAAGAAAAATAAAAAGGGGGAACTAACACTTGATGCTATAAAAAAAAATCAAATTTATCACTTATCAGGATGTCATTCAAAAGTTGCTACAAAAAATAACTGAGGACAACCCCAGAACAGTCGGTGTCACTAATTAGGATAGCCATGTTGTAATCTGTGTAACATAGAATCATAGAATAGTTTGGGTTGGAAAGGTCTGTAAAGATCATGTAGTTCTACCCCCCCAATTCAACATAAGGTTGAATCCTGTTCTGTTGGCTTCAGAGTTAGAATTTGAATGTGACATATACTCAGCTACTCCTCCCACCATGAGGTATATTCTAACTTTAGGGTCTCTTGTTTTTTTAACACAGATTTCACCCGTGACTTGCTAAGCCTTGTGAAACTTGTTTATGTGGTGACGTTCTATGTACTCGTAGATGGATGGCAATCCTACTATAGAGAGCAAGGCACAACTGTCGTTTGAGCATCTATACACAGGACACGTAGTTCTTGCCTATCTTTTTTGGGATTGAGTCTTCTTGTCATGCTCCCAGTGTTCCAAGCCCATGCTTCCACTCTGAGGAAAGCCTGGTAAAAGGGATGGAGGGGATGGTAAGAAGGAACAATAAGAGAGGTATCTTTCTTCTCATTAAGTCTTTTCATCTATGATTTACAATTTTAATAAGAAACAGCCATTTTACTTCCATAGAAAGAAAAGAATTTATTTTAAGAACTAGTAAGTGAAGTTGAAGGTATGTAGCTTTATCTTGCTGCACTTAATCCATTCAATTCTTGCTTCTCTCATGGTCAGGAGAAAGGATCAGTGAGTGATGGCAACGCTTTCCATAATCTTTAATGACCTCTGATCGTGTCTTACAGAGCACATTGTGCTGGTCTACTGGGAATTGGGCCAACAAAGAGCATTTTAGAAAACCCCACCTGCAATGGCTTGTCATTAACATTACAAGTGTAGGCAAGTTGTTGTAAGTAGGCACTTGTAGTTTCCATGCCAGCTTGCTCAGTTGGTGCTCATATTTTACTTTGCTCTGCATAAGTCATCCTGAAGAAACTTTGTGAATTTTTATTTAATATAAGAATAGCAATTCCATAATTTTAGTTATTTCTGATTAAAAAGCATTGACAAAAGATGTCAGAGAAAATCCCTAGTTTGAATGAAAATTGTAATATGAACAGGTTGGAAAACAAGGTAGATATATACTATTTATAAGATTTGTTCTACTACAGAATACTTTAACTTCACATTATTTAATATTATAATTAAACACGATTACATCTTGAATACAGTATGTATTCACCTTTCTTCCCTCAGGGAGAAGAGACTTTCTCAAGCAGGGAGCAAAGGCAGCATAGATCAAGCTCCTCTTTGATGAAGGAGGGATTTGAAGCCCACAGTGTAGACCACAGCTAGCAAATAGCACAGCATTGTTGAAACAGCCTAGGGGCTGCTCTCTGCCCGAGATTCACTTGTGTTAATATTCAAACCAAGGTCTTCTACCAGATTCTCACAGAAGCATGACCCTGCTGAGGTCAATAGATATGTGCTGATTTAAATCAGTCATTATTGTTTCTTCTTATTCAAGTAACAATGGTCTTGTGTGTCAGGACTTCAAAATATATGTTCCAAGGTTTGACATTCAAAAAGTTGCATATTTGTTTATTAGGTACTGAATACAAGTATAACTATATTGTAATTGTAAGAAATAAATACTTTGCAGAATCTTCTTTTCATGACACTCTGAGACACTTTTGACTTATTTTTATACTATTTAGGTATCTTTTCAAAGGTTTTATTCTGAAATATATTGCTCCAGTGCACTTGAAATTTAAATGCTATTATAGGTTATGTAGTCAGGTCAGTTATCTCTAACCCTGCTCTGGGCAGATGGGGAGGAGTTCTGCTGAGGCAGGGTTTTCAGGGTCAAAAATGCTAAAGCAATGTTTTGAAAAAAGAGGTTGCCATTTGGCTAAAATTTAGCGGAAAAATAATGTAGTGGGTGCTATCTGTTGTGGTAGTAGGCAGTGTAGCTGCTAGGTGTGACGTTGCCTCTGAATTTGCATACTTCTGGTGACATGGACTCGAGGAATTTAGATGTTTGAGGTCCTGATCTCTCCCTCATACCCAGTTTACCTGGCAAAGGGCAGCATCACAAACCTGCCAGCTCTTCAAAGGGAGAAACTGGTTCCTCTGCCTCCTCATTCCACATGAGGAACTAGCATTTGGGGACCTCTGTGATACTGGTCTGTCTCACCCATGCCCTTATGGAGGGCTCTGGATTTGACTTTGAATCTTCAGGGAACAATTTGGGTAAAAACAGAAAAGGGAAGGTGTAGCTGAGGTGTGAAAGGAAGGAAGACTCCTCCTGCTGCATTTCTGAGGATATACCAATATATCAATACAAGTACTGCCTCATCAATATTCTTTTTCACGGTAAAAGGGCTACAATGGTCAGGGGTCCCACATATACCTGGGTTGTATGCATGGGCTTAACCGGATTTAGATGGTTGAACAGTAGGACTACTCTTGGTGCAGCTAGCGATGCGCATCTCCTTTACAGGTTCAAAACCAAAGCTGGAGGATCTGTAACTGCATCTCTTCCTTACACAGTTGAATTTGCCACTTGGCAAAAAGACCTGAGATGATGTAAGCTGCTTTATTAATAAGGCATAACTCTCCCTTTCCCCCATACTCTCTTGAATTCTGCTCCAGGGATGACTGAGTTCATCCTAGATAATCTCAGCAACGAGATCTCGTTATTTTGCTCTCCTTGGAAAGATAGTGTAAAGGCCTGAGAGTGGTAAGAAATTATGATTTATTGCCAGCACCTCTGACTAATGCCAGTATGCAGTCTATTTTCCAGTATTCCTCTTTCTTTATTAACCACAAACAGTAGTGGTATCTTGAACAATTTTGATTTGTTCTACAAAATGTTAGCTGCTTCTCATTGTTATTTATCCTTTAAATAACCAGCCTTTATGCCTGTAATCACATTTATTGGCTTTAGTCAGACCTCAGAAGTATACATTCCTCCTTTAGATTATCATTTACAAGGTGAGCTCATACTCTCGCTGAAAATACCCAAGGAAAATCATTTTGCTGCCTTTGGCACTGTGGATAATATTCAGCTAAGCACTTGTTTATTTTTCCCACTGTACCATGCCTCTCCCTGAAGATTTTGAACAATAAGTCTTGGCCTGCAGCGCAGAGGGTTAGAATACATTTATGAAATCTTTTGAAGTGCCAGTGAAAACACGTGCTTTGCTTTCTTAAAGAAATCAGACCAAGTTATCTGCTATGCAAAGTATAAATTCCTTCCTGTTACAGGGAAGATAAAAGATACGGTACTTTCAGAGGGACAAGAAGTTTAAACTGACCAGTGGCTTAATATGGCAGATTGGTCACTCATTTCGGAAAAATATTTTGAAGCAATTCACATTAAAGAACTTTAAACAAGGCGAGCATGACCTTGAAGATCTTACTCACTTACTGGCTCAAAGTGTCCTGAGGGCCAAGCTGCTCCTAAGCCTTTTTAAAATAGCCTTGAATCCAGAGTCATGAAAACATGAAAAGTGTTCTCCTAACCTCTACAGTGAACTGTATGGAGTTGTGGAGGACTGATCAGTCTTTCTCTTAAGTATTTTTTCCTGAATTAGATGAGCTGTGCTTGTTTGCTTATTCTTTTTATTAAAAACACCTAATACAGTAGGCAAAACCACAAGTACTCCCATTTGCATTTTGTGCTGTTAATGTATAATTGCTGTCATGAGGATGGTTTTAGCTTGTTCTTTGAATAGGGCCAGGAGTCTGTTGTCACATTGGTGTGCTATAGATACCAGTGCTCCCTTCAATATTCAATTGTTTTATGAAAGCAAGAGCTAGAAAATTAAAGTAATTAAAGTTGAAAATCCCTAATGCAACTTCATTTTAACTGAGATGCTGTTGATCCCACGTATTTTGGTTTTCTCCTTGCGGGTTTGATAAATGGAGCACTTGCCACATCAGTTAAAATTTCAAACTGCATGTTTTGCTGGGAGGTTTCAGATGAAGTTTATTTGCTGCCTAGGTAACAAATCCAGATGTGGCACTCATCTGTGTACTTTACTGAATTATGTGTAACAAGCTGAGGACAAACACAGGAGACTGTACTCTGTTGAAGTGGTTTCCCAGTGCGTTACTAGGGAAAACAAATATTGTACTCCTTGTCATTTGGATTTGTCTGGAAGTGGAACCAGAAGTTTGGCATTTAGACGTGAATAACTGCCTGTATGATTTCCATTATCTTTAGTTGACCTAAGATTGTTTTACTTAAAAAGTAATTGCTTTGTGTATTGATGACTACATGCATTTCAACAGAGGAGAAAATTCAAGCAGAGGGAAGAACAGGATTGATTTCTGCTACAGAAAACTAACAGTAGTTTGTGTCTTTTTATCTCTGGTAATTTTAATTTTGGAACTGGCTTTCTAATGGTGATTCACTTTAAAATATATGTTTTTGAACTGCAAAGCTTGGCTTGCTGCTGGAATTCATACAGCTATTGCACTTCAGTATAGTACAGGGATATGCCTTCTTGAAAGACCAACTGCATTTTCTAGAAAGCAAATCACCTGGCAAAAAACCCCCACCAATACATTGCCACTAAAGAGTTTACTGAGGAAAAATAACAAGGCCCTGCCATAACATATCTAACTTTCTGCTGTGTGTTGTTTAATATGGTAATGACCTGAGATTCAATATCGTAGACATTTAGAAAATATAAAAAATAGTTTCTGTACTTAATGATGTTAGAAATTAAGGTAATATTCACTGTAGGAATACATTGTATCCCTAATATACCTAGAATCATACTGATTTCAGTTGGAAATTTTACAGTATCCCAGCAAATTATTGTCCCATCACCTGGCCTCTCCTCAAACTGAAATGAATGTAACTTAAAAGGGGGTAAAATAATCTCTCATCATTTTGCTGAATGGCTCAACTGCTAAGAATAAACAGGGTTTACCAGCTAGGATGGTGTTTGTGATGACTGTGGTCTCAGGCTCCCTCTCTGGGCTGACACCGCCCCTGCTCCAAGCCTCTGCACCTCTGCCCTGGCTCTGGGAGCAGAGTTGAGCCTTTCACACTTTCACACAGAAAGCACAATGGTGGGACTTGAGAAGGAGACAAGCTGAGCTTGATTTTGAGCAAAGAGCTGGGAGCAGTGCTGGCTCCACTGAAGTGAGAGTTTTGCCATAAACATTGATATGGTCAGGATTTTGTGTAATGGGGGATCTGTCAGCAAGGCCATGGATGCCATCCCATGCTGGATCTGAAGGAAGATGCTGAAAAGTTTCCTGTGGTGGAAATGCTCAACAAAAGGTAGTTTTCTGGGCAGGAATACTCAAAGTCATAAGGGACTACAGCTAAAGAGATTGGAAATAGTTTAAAGAAAACACAATCCATCACTCAACTTGCATCTTCTCAGACAATAACAGAAACACTAGGTCTTAATGTCTAAAGTTCTTGCATTGTAAAATGGTTAAACAAAATCTGAAGGTTGAATAGCTCCATTTTACCTTATTGTCACTAAAAGAATAACTAAATTTAGGAGGCAATCTCATTAATATAGATGGAAGTGCTTTAAACATGTTATGAGGGTAGCAGTGTAATAATAGGTGTTCTGAAATCTTTGGAATTACACAGACCTGGATGCTTCAGGTCAAATCCTGTCTCTTCTGTGTATGTTGGTAATCGCAGGGACTGTAGCACACATTTGCTGTGACAAAGTAAACTGGAGGAGGATCCTGATAGTGTTGTCAGGCTCCTCAGTAGTTTTGCTTGCTAGGTTGGTGGTTTAAATGTGGATTTGTACATCTATGATGATAACTCTTCTATATAGTGGCTCAGAGAAATACAGAGAATACATTATATATTCAACATGGATCTACACCCTGAATTACCTTTCATTGTTAAAGTCAGTTTTTTGACTTATCAGTGATGTGTTTGGGAGACTCCATAAAGTAATACTAAATTTTAAAAAAGCGCACATCTGTCAGCTCTTGACAGCAATGAATCTTAAGTAGGTATGCAAGTTATTTATGGGTATCAAAATGATGTTCCTATTGTAGATCAAGAGCCATAGTATGCTTCCCTCCTCTCCTGCTTTCCCCCTTGCAGTGCTGTAAATCTAACTTCTGCCCATCCTATTGTTCAAAGAAAAGCAGCCATATTGTGCTGATTGCTATTAAATTAAAGCAGAAAGGGAGGGAAACAAATGCGGAAGCCAATCTTACCAGCAGGGATACCACTATCTTTTATTTTGCTTTTTGGAGGTCACAAAGTCATGGCAGGCTGCTGACCTCTGATAACCTTTTCAGTGCCACAGCATGCAGTTTCTTTCGGAAGAACTTAATTAAACACAACTGAAGTTCCTGGCTAACATTTGTTCCTGAAAAGAGTCGTCTTTGATTGGTGTTTTCTGCTGAGGGGACAACAGAGATGCTGCTTTTGTTCCGAGGAGAAAAGTTAGCATATGTTAGTTAAGGATTTGTGGTTTCCTATAGTGGTGTTGGATCTTTCTGAAGATTCTCCGGGGTTCTCAGCTAGCACTGAAGCAACACTGCAGTGGAGGAAAAGAACACCAACCAAATTTAAAATGCATTCTGAATGAGGCTACTCCTACTTATTGAGGGTAATGTGTAGTTTGGTCCAAGGTGAATAAAATTATATTCTCTCTGTAGAGTCTGTGATGTGTCACTGGTAGTCCATGTCTTTGATACGAACCATGAAGTATGGAACACATATCCACCAAAGCTTGGCTGTGAACCCAAGCAAGATTAATTGGGGCAAGATGAGATGTATTTAGTTCTTCTGTTGTGGAAATATGCTTGCAACACAGGAGGGAATAAGCAGTTTTTATGGTACAGGATATAAATTCAGAATACTGATTGTACTTAGCACCTGCCAGGTGAAGTCTGTGAAGCTCTTTTAATTGCAGAAATATCTGGACATAAGTCATCTCCTGCATGCATATTTTAGTTTGACCATATTGGCGTTTTGTAGGTAGAATCAGTGGTAAAACATTTGACTAGAGGGAAAGGCTGTTTATGACTCTTGGAAGTGGAGCTGGGTTCTGTACCTGGTGATTGCTGAATCTCTTTGAAACAGGAAACATTACTGACAGGTCTCCTGATCTAATTCAAGATGTGGAAGCATCTGTATGAGTCTTTGATAGAGGAAGTCTTAAAATTTTAGCTTAACCGCACTAGCAACAGGCAGAGGGAAGACCTTTCCTTTTCTCAGAAGCACAGGTTGGGAGCTGACAGCACTTAGATCACTGATTTGGGCAGGGAAGAAGGTCCAGATCTCTGGCAGGAGGAGTAATGTCCTAAGGGAGAGGCAACTCTCGTCAGCTGCTACCTGCTGCCATAGCACAAGGTGTTCTCAGTCGACAATGTCTCACATTGTTTCTCAGGTCAAACTGTATTGGCCTCTCTGGCAGCAGAGGTCCTTCTCTGCTGGCAGCCTTTTCTCACTGGGACAGCAGCTCCTGCACTTGTGGATTGTCCTGGGTGTTGCTGTGGGTGGTGAAGTGATACTGTTTCATTGAGGGTGTGGGAAGAGATTGGGGAAAGGACTACTATATGCCATAGGAGACCTCTTTTCCTTTGCTAAAGGGACACCCACCCTAACAAATTGCAGCTAAACAAAGATTTCCCCATTATTTGCTCTTCAGTCTTCTTTTTCTTCCTTTGCCCCTGATCTTTGATACTGGATGTCTTAATCTTGGGAAAGAGATATGTGAATGATACTGCCTGAGACTGTGTCACCTTCCTTGGAGTTAATGTGTCTCTGTGCAGGCAAAGGGTACGGAAAGCATCTGCTTTTGGGGCCGGGGACACACTGAGCAGAAATTATGCCGTCAAAACTGCCTGGAAAGATCAGGTTACCAACTCATTAGAGGGAAAGTGTCCTGGTAACTGTAAAATGAGCTTCTATATTCCTTCATTTCTAGCATCTAATTTGCTAGGTGGTTTCATTTATTAGCATACATTCAAGTGTGTGGGCACTTGTATGGCTCTTTCTTTAAGAAACAAAAACATTAACCCTCTAGTACACCACCTGTTTGCACTTCATTGTCAACTGTGAGGGGTTATTTTATTGGCGTCATTGTTTCATTTTTCATTAACTTTTTTCTTTATTAACATGCAGGCTGCAATCCGATTTCTTTTTGCTACAAATGGACTTTGTTTGTCATTAATATCATACTTCTGGCTGTATTTCTTTATTTAAAAGAAATAAAGCTTTTCTTTCATATCTAGTCTTTATATCTACCCTTGGTCTATGTCTCTGTCCTAGTGGCTTTCCAAATGTACTTGATTTAGCTTTTCAATATGTAATTAATGCCAAACAAGTTAATTGCTTTACAAGTGTCCAAAATTCCCTCATTTCATTTCTATTCATTTATCAACTTTCATTATACAGCCACTGTTCCACATAAACACAGATGATTATTAATGAATGCCTAATGCCGTATTCATTAGAAAATCAGGTTAATGGCTAGTAATGAATATCTGAGCTACACTTTACTTTCAAGTATGGGTTTTTTTCCGTGTTGATTACAATACTTCTTTAATCTACAAAGAAATCATACCTGTATGTTAGGCCAACTGAAATATGATGAGGTCAAACCTTTGCAAAAGTCCACAACCATTCCCATATTGCAGGTGCTTTCTCTTCAGGTGGAATGCTAAAGATATTTGACAAAGACAGACAACCTGTAACTGACAGTTTATCTTCAGTAGATATCTACTTAGGGGGATTACTCATGTTCTTAAAACCATTTAAGGCTAGTCAATGTGACAAAGATCATTCCTGGATGCCTTTCTACAGTCATAAGAGATTTGATTACGCAGGATTAATATCTATATCTGGCACATACTGAGACATATAGTACTTCTAATGAATAGTGTATATCTCATTGTGGGAGTATGTGCTGCAGACTCTAATGCTTCCAACTAGTTTTGCAAGCCATTAAGGTTCAAGATAGGTGAGCACTCACATTGAAAGCAGTGGTAAGTTTTATACTAGCTAAACTTTGACAACATAGTACTATTTCACGTACTTCTATATATCCATGTGTTGTTACAGGTCAATGGGAATGAGTAGGTCTTACATAATTTAGACCATAGATCCCCAGCTGCTGTATATTTTCTCATCATACTATGAGAACAATCTGAACCTGTGATCTCCTAAAGCAGCATTGGAAGAACACATCTGTACAGCTGCAACCCCTGCTCTGATAGCTGTTGCTGTGTGGAGGTTTTCTAGGAAGTCATCCACTTTAGGGTAGTTTTGGGCATGGAAACACAGTTCTGCACTGGATGTTGGACAGGACCTGAGACTTTCAGAAAATATGCTTTGGGAAAAGCCTTATTTGAATCAAAGGGAAAACTGGGTCCTGACTTTTTCTGTAGTTCAAATTTCACTTGAACTTACCTCAGATCAGATATGAGACTCTGCACTGACCAAGTTGCTTTCTAGCTAACAACATTCTTTTGTCTCTACCAGAGGTAGTGCTTTTAAACTTCTGGTCTCTGTCTTTGGTATCTCCCACTCTAGTTGTGGCTGCATTTCGACGGATGAAGCAATTTCTAGATGTTGGCTATGGTGAAATGCTTTAAAATGTTGTATTTTGATTTACATGGGCTCAGTAATCCTGATTGTGATAGGTTATCCAAATTGAAGCATGTGTATGTGCATATGTGTGTAGCGTCTTTTTGCAGATATTTTGAGGTAAGTAATACTGAATAATATCCCTTGTCTTGCTTTATAAGGCTCTGCCTGCCAAAAGATTTGGCTATTTGAAGTTATATGTCCATAATAACTAGGCTATATTTCATATTCTGTTTCATAAAGCATTGGCTCATCTTTGTTTGCTATCACTTCTGCCATGGTAACATGAAGACCTGGAGATTGTAGGAGCATTTGAGCTGGAGCTATAGCTCTTCTGAGGGCTCAGAAAACAAAATATCTTGTGTTGTTTGCATTGATATTCTTCAAAAGCCTTCCTCTTTTGCCTTATTAGACCTTTAAGGGACTTCACAAACATATTGAACAATAATAGTGATGAACATGGTCCTGCTGGACACCTCAAGCACAATGGCTCTTTACAGTTATAAAGAAATTACTCCTTATTGGTAACTAAACCCCGAAAGAACACATTTTCCCTAATTATAAATGGTGTGAAAAAGAGTCTCCAGAGTGACAGTGCAGACTGCTGTTTGTCAGATATTGCAAGTAATTTAAAAAAAAAAAAAAAAAAAGAAACACAATACAGTTAAAATGTAATTGATTCTTTATAATGTTCCTGTCAAACAAATTACAACATGAAATAAAATGAGGGAATTTATGCAATGAAAGATAGTAAATTGTATTTATTACTTAATGAAAGTATTTAAGTGGCAGTGCTGCACCAGAGGACCTTATCTATGCCCACTTAATATTGGTAGTTTGGTAGTAACTACAGTCAGGATTAGAGTCCTATACCGGCATAGCAGCCGAGTGTGTTTTACATACGTTGTTTGATCTCTGGCAGGAGTAATAAACAGTGCTTATTGTTAGGATGATTCCCAAGGGTACATCTCATATGTTGAAAGTTGAATGTGTGCTGTGGGATTTTTCTGAATCACTCCTACTGACATCCCAGATTTCATCAGACTCCTCTCTGTCTGCTCAGCACTTCGCATGACTGATCTTTAATGAAAGTGCCAAAATGTAGGCATGTGCCGGGGTTGCTCTATGGGCAAAGATAGCTGACATGGCTGCTAGACACAATATGGAAGAGCATTGTGGTACCTCCCGACAAGATTTTTGTGGGTGGCTTTAGAACACATATATGATGGGTTCCTGGGTTTGGCTTGGAAAGGGAAAGGTGGGCAATTTAATACTGACATAGGGCTTTGATCTACTATGAGAACAACAGTGGCTTAAGTTTCAGGTATCTGATTTTACTTATTTATGATTCTTTTGAGCAGGTCAAGAATGTCCTGCCAATATACGATAGAGAAACCTCATGTTTTCCCTTTCCGTTGCACTTGGGGAGCGGAAATTACAATTTAGGCAGTCTGGTTTTAAATGATATCTAGCCCTAGATGATTTAATTTCTAGAAAATTATCAGTTGAGTATTTTATTTCATAAACTGTTTACTAGTGTGACATGTGCAGAGCTAAGAAGCCAACCAAGGAAATCTGATAATGACAGATCATTGTGCCATACTGCAAACCTGCATGAAGCAAGACTGAAATATGAGCTAAAATATCTGTTGTGTCACCTGAGAGTCTCCTTAGATCTGTTATACCTTTGAAACGTCTTTTTGAAATCTCTTCTAGAAGCGATGTACTCTGCCTGCAAAAATAGAATAAAAATAAACTGAGCTACTTTTTAAATACATTGCAGTCTGTCCCTGGAGGTATTTAAAAGGCATCTAGAGGTGGTGTTGAGGGACATGGTTTAGTGGTGACTTGGCAGTGCTGGGTTAATGGTTGAACTTAATGATATTACATGTCTCTTCCAACCAAAATGATTCTATGATTCTATTACACAGCCCATGTAGGTGGAGCATCATAGGTTAGAGGTGTTTACTGCTGTGCTATACGTAAAGTCTCCCAAACGCCCTTGCATTCAGAATGGCTTTGTGTGTTCTGCTCCACTGGCACCAGTCTTCCTTTCACAAAGGGTTGTTTGGCTCTTCAGTGCTCTTCACTGACAGCCATCCTGCACACGAACAGGGATGACTTGTATTTTGACCTTCACATTCTGCTGCACAGAGGATAAAGACCCCCAGTAACAAAAAGTGTAACCTATAGATGATAGACATCAGAAATGCTTGATAACTTGGTATGATTGCTGGCAGCAGGGGAAGGGTTGGTGAGGGCAGGTAAGGGTGAGATACCAGGGCACCTAGAAGTCCTGGACCGAGGGACAGAGCTTTGCACATAGCACAGGGAGCTCATGGAATAGCACAGCTCATCTCTGCAGAAGAGCCAGACCTACAAGCTGACAGCAAGCTAACATCCTAGACCTCCCTTTTCCACCCACAAAGTTAACCTATTTTTAACTTTTTTTTTTTGTAAGTGCTATTGCCACATCAGTAGTATATAGCATATCCAAAACTCCCATCATAACTGTGGGAGATGTTTTTGCTTATTTTTTGTGTATACTTAATTTCTCGTGTAGTTTTTAGGAATTTCTGCTCTGATCAGGCTTGGAGGAAATGTTGTTGGATAACCCTTGATCTTCTAACTCATTAAATAACTCCTTTTACACAAACACGAGGATTGCAAAACAACACAAACCAACAACAAATAAAACCTCACTTGGTGTAATCTTTAATACTATTTCTAGTACTATCACCTTTTGCGTTTAATATGCTATTCAGACGACTGTGAAGAATGTTTCAGGAACACATAGATTTTGAAGCATTGATTTTATTATTCATCTGCTGTGTAAGAATCAAAATCAGCTTTATAGGTGCAATTTTCTCTTCACTAGAGGTACAAAGCACAAAAATTACAAGAATAATTTAATCTTTCTCTTGCAAATAAAAATAAATAGATGAGTTCATCAAGGAAATTGCTGACCTGTTATATTTTTTCTTTCATTTGCTAATGATCCCCTTTTTCAGTGAATGAAGCTTGAGGTCGGTGATTTTTTCTGCAATGTGTACATGTATATCTGGTAAATTAATGTCAGTATGCTGGGGAAGATGGTAGCCATAGGCCAGGGCTTTCCGTTGCCATGGATCCATTGCCGACCTCTCTGATTGTAGCTTGTTAGGGCTTTGTTTAAACAAGTAGGAACTGGGGAAAAAAAAGATTTTCAGCTATTTCTGTAATTTACATTTTAACTGTTCTAATTGTCCTAATTTCCTTCCTATTTACAATGAATGGTTAGGGGAGTAAGCCTTCAGTGTTGACCACTGCACTCTTCAAACTCGGGCCACACACTGTCCATGTTTTTTTCTCTGTGCTAATCTGACATTGAAAGGATTTAGCCTGCTTCAGTCTGCCTGTGGGAGACAACATGCTGTACCTTAAAAACATACATACTCATCGCCTACAAAATATTGTCTGAGAACTGACGCCTCTCTGAGCACTAGTTTTAGAAAATAGTGCTCCATTTCACCATGCTCTCTGATTTAGCCAGCTGTGGCACTTGTTTGAATTCACCAGAGTGTTTTAAATAGAGAAATACACCCTTTAATATTTTCCGTTGCTGTTTGTAACAGCAACAGGTTTATGCTGACCAGAGGTTGCTGTGTGTGAAGAGCAGTGACCTGCTCTGAGCACAGCAGTGGGTACCCAACTGCTGTTGTGCCAGGCTGGGGAACAGTTGTGGTGACAGAATATTAGTGGGCATCTGGCCTTGTATAGATAGTAATAAAACATCTGTGTCCAAACAGCATGGCCTTCCCATGGGGTCCACAGTGAAAGATGGAAAACATGTGAAGTTCTGCAAGCATCTGAAGAATCAGATTTTTGGTACGTAGTCTACTGCTGTCCTGAACTTCACCTCCACCACAGGACCAGTGTTATCTCTGCATATGTCCTCTCTGTGCCCATGTCAGCTATGCCTATGCAGAAGTGCTTCCCATCTCTCTCTACAGACCTTCTCCTGTATGAATAGAGAATTACTGCATATCAGCAGAGATGTTATGTTTTCTTTGCAGCTAAAGTCCTTTTTACCTTATTAAATGAAGAAAATTTAAGGTGACTTCAAGTGATGTTCATTTTAACTTTAAAATCCTTTTTTACACATCAAGTGGATATATTTGCCTTAATGCAGATGAATCCAGTTTGTTTCAAAATTTGAAAATGGTATTTTACCCTGAGGACAAGTATTGATGACTTTGCTGTGATTGTTACACTTAGAAGCAATATTTAGTAGTGGTGCCAAGATAAGGGTGACAATTATCCACTGACTAGGTATTATTATACAATTAGTAACAGTGCTAATAATAAAAGCCAATTTGTTGGCTGTTTTTTATTTATTCAAGTCTGTATGAACTGAAAAGTGGGACCCAATCTCTCATTTCTTTTGTTCAGCCCTTTTGGCTTTGGTGTTCCTTCAGCTTGGCCATAGACCTTTCTCCCTGATTGTGTTGCCTGTTTAGGCTGTGAGGGTTTTGGGGTGGGAGCTGTTGCTTGTTTTCTCTGCAATGTTGTGCATGGTTGCTCTTGCATGTTCTTGACCCTCAAGCTGTACTGTTGTAAAAATCATAGTCACAAAGACAACAATCTGTCTGGGAGGGAAAGGAAAAGAGGTGGACTGATAAAGTTTAGCCTGAGGAATTATCTAGTCAATATTTGCCTATATTAATCCAAATTGCTATTCCAGTGGGTTTACACTTTTATTTTGCCAACATATGTAAGATTCCCCACTTGCTTTTCTATCACCATACATTTTTTTCTGTGCAGCACAAATAATTCAAGTATATGCAGCAGCTTCTTCACATTGCATTTTCCTCTGCTATAAATGGCCCTTAAAACAAGACACATCATTTTCCTCTTCTCTTCCAGACATCAGGGCACACAAAGGAAAAGTCCAGTCTTAGGGTCTTGAGGTGTGCAATGTGCTGCTAGAGTTAACAGTGGGTGTGTGCAGAGGTCTGCAGGGCTACCCTGATAATTTAAGTCCTGGTTCTCTAACAGCGTGTAGAACAATATAATTTCTTGCTGGCCAAGTTATGTAGGAGCTTGCAGGCTCTCAGCGCATGTCTCTATAACACAGCAGCTCAGGAATTTCACTTTGACTGCAGGGCTGTGGGGAGGCTGCAGGTCCCTGATAGGCAAAACCTGCAGGTTTTGGTGCAAATTCTGATCCTGGAAAGGGAAGAGGGGAGGCAGACTCGATGCTGGTGTGCCTGTGGCAATATAGGTATTCTGGTAATACCCTCTAGTGGAGACATGAGGTCTGCCAGCAAGAGGAGGAGAGTTGCCAGCAAATTTAAACACCAATTTGAACAGCTTCAGGACAGCTTTATCAAATAACTGTATGGCTGCTGTGGGTTTGCGTATAGCAAATGTTTTACTAGTATGTTCGTGTTAATGTAAGTTATATCTGAGACTCCTAGCCACAATTATTAGGCAGGCAGAGCTGCATAGTGTAGACCAATATTTTGTTACATCATTGTCAGTGCTATATATTTACATGGGGCTAAAGTATTATGTTTCTAATTTACACTCTGTATTGCATAACTACACAATACAGAGGCTCTTAGCACCTTTTCTCCTATTTTTTTTGTTTTTTTACTTGTGATTTCTTGATTGCAGGTAGCAGAATGGAGAATTTGTTGTGTGCTATTTCTATTTCTTGCTGCTATTACTCCTCTACTTTTCTGCAGACTCCATGGGAGCACTGAAATTTTTGCTGCTGCAATAGAAAGAGAGATGTGGGAATTCAGGTGACTAAATAAGTGAACAACACCAAAACTTTCTTTTTAAATTTTTTTTTTCAAATTCATTTGCATGTAGAAGGTATTTTGTCAAGCAATGTTATACTGGGATCATTGGATATTTTTCAGTAATTATTAATCTGGCATATCTTCTACTTCTGTTATAAACCACATTGATTTAAGTAGGAACAGAACTAAGACGTGTTGCTCTTCCATCATATCTGTTTTTTGTTACGAGAGAGCATCAGTGTCATGGAGGAGCCTCAAGAAAGGGGCCAATATACATGAACCAAAACACCTGTAGGCTCTGCATTGAATAATTTATCACTTAAGTAAAGGATATTACTTCAAATTGAATATGTTATGTTGAAAGAAGAATGTTGTCTTATGTTATCTTTCAATCACAAAAGCTATGTGAAAAATTATTTAATAATACAATAGACATGATTTTGATATTATTTTGTAAGATTTTGTCAGTATTGCAGATAAGTAAGCATTTTACCATAAAATATCCCAGTGATTATATATATATATATTTATTTTTTTTTAAATGAAAATCAAACTACAGTAGGTATTGCAGAATCAAAAATAATAGGAAAAGAGAAATGCTGATCCTTTACTATCAATACTTAGCATATCAACGCTTATACTGTAATTAACCTTTTGATTTGATTACCCCTTTAAGAGGCAAAAGTTTCCATGACTTTGTATTTTGAATGATTTTCTGTATAGAAAGACCAACCTTTACTTCTGGTTGTATCATTTTGGTTTGCCCACAACTGGAGAGGATATAAAGTACAACCTGGTGGCCCACACCCTAAGATGATTCAGAGGTCTAGAACTTTGCTTTCCAAGGCAAAAGTACCCACGATTCAGCTGGGACCTGGTGTAATTTTGCTGACTTCTGAGGAGTGACTCTAGATTTACACCTGTAAATGACATGCTTAATTAGGCCTGTTTTGTTTCGTGCTTAAATTCCTACGGGTGCAGCTTTTAAAATTGCTTCCTAGGATCTTAGTCAAGCTCAGATAGGATGATATTTAAAGATGCTTGGTGTTGGCTTAACATTGCTTCCTTTGAAATTAAGTAGAAGTTTTCAAAATCCCATCAGGGCTACCTTATCGCTGAAGCCAATTGGCGTACTAGATACAGCATCTTAAAGTTGTGTGAATGCAACATAAAAACAGGAGCCAAGGTTACTTTCTGAGCAGTGAAGCAGCTATGTCAGGTTGAGATGTACTGATTAAGACATGCTGCTGAATGAGACAAGGCATGTTGCTGGAGCAGCTCTGGAGTGACGAGCACACTGATGGTGTGTTTACTCTCTGTGGAACCCATCTCTTCAAGGGAAAATCACATCTCTAAAGATAAAATGATATGAAATTGCAGTTTAGGATTGCATGAGGCTATTATTTATTATAAGGTGTGAGGGGGATAAATGGTGGGAAACAAGAGGCGCAGCAGCAGAACCACATAATCTTCCCTCCAGGTATAAGTGACTTAAATCCACCTACGAGGCAGGTCCTCTGAGACACTACAGTTCATGGTTGTGCTCTGGAGAGACTTGTTTTGGCTGTGATCCGAAAGGCAGCCAGCCTGAAAGGTGCTGGCCTGCTAGTAGTTCACACATTTTTATTGCAGATCTCTGGACTTTGGTTTTGCATCATTTTTATTAAGAACTACAGAACAAACCCCACACCCTTGAAATTAAAGTTTGTTAGCAAATTACACTAAAATGTCCATTTACCATTTTGAAAGGGAGTCCTTTTTCCTCTAGAACTCTAAAACTTTTCAAGCTCAAAGTACAAAGAAATTAATCTGCCATGATTTTTAAAATTTTTTAAATAAAGCTGTTAGAAATTAAAATGAGTAGAAGAGGAAGGGCAATTCAGCTTTTACTGGAGCATCTATGTTGTCTGCCCTGAATCCCTGTGTTCTTGGACAGAGCAGTTGTGGCCATGAGCTAAATAGATGAGTGGAAACATGGGACCATCCCTCTCCTACAGGCAGTTAATTGCCCCGGTCTCACCACCCTGCTCCAGACAGATGCTGGAGATGGACCATGGCTGATGCTTATGGTGCAGGGCCAAGCATGGGAGGGCAGTGCCAGGGGGCAAGGACAAATGGGAGGCTGTGTTTAGCACATCGCAGTTACTGTAGCAAAAATTGTGAAGCTCACTGCAATATGTGATTTAGAACAAGACACAAAAATAGCCCCAAATCCAGCTTTTTCTGTATAAAATCCTAAAGGAGTAGTAAACCATGTTTTGTATGATGCCAGCTGTAGAGAGAAAAATGCAGTAAGTTCTGGTGTGTTTCTCTCTCTTTATACAAAGGTATGTTTTCTCTCACAAGAACAGTCTAAATATCCTATTAATGCCTTATGTGTAATATTAGCAAAATCCCTTTCAAGATAGATTACAGTATTTTGATTCGTTACTCATCAGTATGTATAATTATTGTTTAACAATGTTATGAAGAACTGATGAAGGGAAGCAGGTGTTTAAACATGTGGTACCAGTGATTTGATATAGCATTTAATTCTCCTTATTTGTACTTTTTAAAGACTTCTATTCAAAGAGGGAAAACAATGAGACACTATAGAATCATGAGTGTTTGCAAGGAAAAGAAAGAAGAAGTTAGTCAATTTTTGGACCAAGTATTTTTTAATTAATAAGGGTCAGCTATTTAATGTTAGTATAACATTATATAAAGATAGTGAAGGTAATGAGGTATGTTACAATTCTAGATAGTAAGAAATTGATATCCTCAGATGGGCTTTAAACCCATAAAATGTTTCTGGGTATTAAAGTAATGAAAAGTACAGCTTGGTCCTGAAAAGCCAAGTATGATTTTTGAAGTCCACACACTGGAAGGTGCTGCTGCCAGGAGGTGGCTACCAGGACCACTAGAGGAGAGCCAGCATGGCCCCACAGGTGATCCCCATCTTGCCTGCCCTACGTTGGGCTTAGCTGTGTCCCTTACCTCTGAGAGGGTCAGCATCCCTGCTGGAGAACACTTGGGGAAAAGAACTACATTTTCAGAGCTTTATATGTCAGGGATTGGGATACTCAGGACCAAAGAGTGCTGTGAACTTCTACCCAACTTTTTCCTTGAATGAGAAAACTCCCATTAACTTCCAGGTAATGTTTTCTGGGAAAAAAGTTTTTCTGCTTGAAAAACCTCCATGGTTGTGAGCTAAATTTTACCAGTAGAAATGGTCTCCATGGCCATTATAGTTTGTTTTTTCATAATTAATATAGGTTAATAGAGCCTTTAAAAAGTAATTATTTAAGTCAAAAAGATGTGCTTTTTTTTTGCTCTGAGTAGATTTTTCTCTCGTGTCCAAAATAAGCCAAAATGAACTATTTTGCCTCCTGGAGCAGCAGTTTTTTGTTTGCAGACAGAGTAGGCTGTTTGGAGCAGTTCTGTAAATGCAGCAGTGTTAGCACTGAGCTTCCTCTGAACAACAACGTAACACACCTGGTTGTTTCTTCTTTGTCTGTGACAGGCTGAAGCCTTATGAGGTGATTCAGGACACCAATATTTAGCTTTTTGCTCTGTTTTATTGTGGAAAACCAATTTCAAAATCTTCTGTGAGTATGGTGTTAATGCTGCAGCCTGACAGTTCTTCCAGGTGAGACTTCCCTGCTTGTTGATGAAGGAGGGAGGGCAGTACCTCCAGAGAGAGGGCAGTTCAGCCATCTCTCCCAGTCCTGCTGCTCCTCTGGTGACTTTATATCTCTTTTTTACCACTTTCCTATTAGTATTCATCTGGTTCTGTGATACTTTACTTGCTCTGGTTCTGAAGAACCATCCTCTGCATCCTCTGGTTACAAACCCAGCGATTGCTCTTCTGAGAGGTAAAAGGATTTTTGCATTAGGAATTGTGCTATTGCCATTGTAACTTGCTTTAAAGCAAGCAAATCTATGCCCTGCCTTATGGTGAAAGTCATTGTAAGTGATCCTAATGATTCCCGTCAGTCATAAAATGCACACATAAAAAATAAACATAAGATGGTATTTCATTACTACACCTGTGTTTCTCTTTGCCTGATAATTTTGTTTTCCTCACACAATATTCTATTATTCATGAAAATGGTGTCTTTTTAAAGTGACTTACTTTATAGGCAACCTTAGCATTTCTTTTCCTCTATTTATTTTGTCTCCCAATTGCTGCTACATATCCTTAACAGGGGGGTTAAAATTATTGCACCTGTTGGACCAAATAAACTGACTTTTTTCTTTAATTTCTCATGGATCACCTTGCTCAAATTAGTTCTTAGCATGCTTTACAGGTATAGAAATCTTCCATCCTGCTTGTGCTTTGCTTTCATTAGGCAAGTTTATTTATTTTTTCAAGGGTAATGCTTACAGTGAACCAAATTGCAACTTTGAGGAGGTGTGACTGTAACTATCAAATCAGGCCCTGGGCAGACCCAGTTCAGAGACTCTGTGTCAGCTCCTATCATTCGTCTTTCAGACTCATCTCTGCTACATTTCGGCATGACAGACAACCTAAGCATGGTGTTATTCTGCTCAGTAATCAGTCCCTTTATCTTTCAAGGAGTTCAGTGTGAATCCTCTAAAGATAAGGCCGTAAGGCTGTAGTTCTTTTGGGGATAGGTTCTCCCCTCAGTCTGCCCCTCCCAGAAGTAAAATAAAGTAAATGTAACAGTGCGGGATACCTGTGTTTTATAAACGTTCCCTCCTTGCTAGGGATATATCTGCAAGAGATAATAAAAAGTGTTTTTACAAATATATTAACAACAAAAAGAACTAGGGAGAATCTCCATCCTTTATTGGATGTGAGGGGAAACATTGTCACCAAGGATGAGGAAAAGGCTGAGGTACTTCATGCCTTCTTTGCCTCAGTCTTTAACAGTCAGACCAGTTATCCTCATGGTATTCGGTCCCCTGAGCTGGAAGATAGGGATGGAGATCAGAATAATCCACTCGTAATCCAGGGAATAGTAGTGAATGACCTTCTAGGCCAATTGGACACCCATAAGTCTATGGGGCTGGATGAGATCCATCCGAGAGTGCTGAGGGAGCTGNTCCCATGCAGCGCTACAGGCTTGGGGAAAAGTGGCTGGAGAGCTGCCTGACAGAAAAGGACCTGGGGGTGCTGGTGGACAGCCAACTGAACATGAGCCAATGGTGTGCCCAGGTGGCCAAGAAGGCCAACAGCATCCTGGCCTGTATCAGAAACGGTGTGACCAGCAGGAGTAGGGAGGTGATCGTGCCCCTGTACTTGGCACTTGGGAGACCACACCTTGAGTACTGTGTCCAGTTTTGGATACTACTGGATAAGAAGGACATTGAGGTGCTGTATTGGGTGCAGAGAAGGGCAACGAGGCTGGGTAGAGGTCTAGAAAACATGCCTTACAAAGAGCAACTGAGGGAACTGGGCTTGTTTAGTCTAAAGAAGAGGAGACTGAGAGGAGACCTTAAAGGAGGTTGTAGTGAGGCTGGTGTCGGTCTCTTCTCCCAAATTACTAATGATAGGATGAGAGGAATTGACCTCAAGTTGCATCAGGGGAGATTTAGATTGGATATTAGGAAGAAATTCTTTACTGAGGAAGTGGTCAGGCACTGGAACAAACTGCCCAGGGAGGTGGTGGAGTCACCATCCCTGAAGGTTTTTAAAAAACGAGTAGATGTAGGACTTGAGGCTATGGCCTAGTGGTTAGGGAGATGTTGGGATGAAGGCTGGTCTTGATGATCCTGGAGGTCCTTTCCAACCGTAATGATTTTATGATTCTATGACTTTTTGTTATTAATATGGGTGTCAAATGTTTTTATTGGGGAACTTTTTTACTCCATACATATGGTTGACTCACTTTTCACCTCTAGTGCACATGGTGCCTAATCAAGCCTTTCAGCTATCATAAAGTACTGTACAGAATTTGCATGTAGAGGTGTCTGTGTAAATGCCAACTCCTTTAAAGGCTGTATTTGAGTTAAGGAAGGATTCTGGGATAAATACAGGTTGTCAGCAATGATTTTGTCCAAGGGTCCTACCCCCTGGCTTGCCAAGTGTCTGGTGCTTGGTGCTCAGCAGATCTGTGCTGATATTTTGCTGAAGTGCCTTCTACCTTTCATGGCAATTTGAACTCTTAAAGAACATATAACTACAGACCTCAATGCTGGTAGCTGGCCTGTTATTACCCAGTGGGTTAGGTAGGGTCTTGCTGCTGTTCAGGTGAAGAGCTCACCCTTGAGGCTCCTAGGGCTCATGCTCAGGAGGTGCTCAGCAACAGCTGCTGCAGTTTTGAGTGTCCAAGTCAAGTCCCTGCTCTGAATCCTACGCCAGAGATGTCTCTCTCTTTTGTTATGTTATAGGGAGTTTGGGAAACTGAGCCTCCTTATTTAGGCAGCTAATTTCTGCTGCTTAATTTCCCAAGGTTTCTGTCAAGGACAGACCCCTGCTACATGCAAATTGGTGGAACCCAGCAGTGACAGAGTAGCTTCCAGCTCCCTCCCTAGGGTGCCCTCCTGCCTGCAGTGCCAGCACTATTTGTGCCCACTGTGCTACCTGCTCCTTCTGGCCAAGAGCTTTTCTTTTCCCCCAGTACCTTCCTGTCTGCTGAAGACTGTATAAGTTCAGCTTCTTCTTTCAGATGACATCTGCTACATTATACAATGAGAAGTTATCAGGGCACAGAGCTCATTTGGCCCATCATGCCAGTGATGCGATACCCAGAAAAGCAACAGCTTTTGTGACAAAATATTACCATTTTGTCAGAGGACTCCAACACTTAAAAGTTAACCGGCCTGACTTCAGAGGGAGGGGAGGGCTTTGGGCACCCTGTGGGAACACAGCCCCAAGAGCAGATCCTGCAGCAATGAACTCAATGTCATTTTAATATGGCTTTTGTGTCTTCCTAAAAAAATGTAACTTCTGATATCAGTTGCATGAGAGTAGATGTTTAACTTTTTGGCCTTTAAGAAATTATAGTTTGACATTAAGTTTAACTTTCCTGGCTAATGAAATTATCATGATGGAACAGCCCAAGTAAATAATAAATACAATAACTCTTCTTTGCCTGTTCTGTGCTTTTACTATTCATAATTTTTAGGACCATAGATATTAGATACACTTACGTAAGACTTAACGAACAGTAATTATCTTTTGGCTAAAGAAAAAGCCCAAACAAATGCTAAGCTGCATTATCGCTTGGCTTCTGACATGAGCTGATAATCAGATTTTCTTGCTTAAATCCATGGTGCTTGAACAATGCTACCCACTGTCTGTCCTTCCCGATATTACCCTTAATTAGAAAGAACAGAAACACAAATCTGAATTATTTCAAAATCTGGTTTCCATGGTCAGTGGTTGGAGGGGCTTAACTTTATTACAAATAAACCTGGCTTTATTTACTAATGAAATCTGAAATGCTAGGCCTGTAATAGTAGATAGTCTATTAGTATGGTGTTTACACGCTGAAAACTCTTGTGTGGGCAAAGTATTTTGTAATAAATTGTTAAGTAATTGAATTATGATTCTTTTATCCAATTAATAAAGCAGAAAAGGAGATCCATAGGAAGCCCCATACCATAGTTTAGGGCAAGCAATGATACATTGTTCTCTACTCCTGCCCTTTGTATGTAAGACCTTTTTTTAAGATGTATTTGGCAAATGCCTATTTCTGTCTTTCCATGCATTTGAGATTTTGATTTTTTTCCCTAATCCTTGTATTTACTTGCTCCTTTTTTTCTGAACACTTGGCACACTGAAAACTTGTTTATTTTTTATTTTAAATATATATGTGGGAAAATAATTATTTGGTTCTTTTTATTTGTTTAGAGGATTGGAAGCCCTCTTTTCACCACTAAATACGCTCTTTTAATTTACAGCAATAACTTTTATTCTCTTTAAAACACCAGAAAGGTTGTTTTATACTACCTGATCTCTCTTACTCCACTGTGATATAATTCCAAATCTGCTTCCATAGTTGTGGTAAAACATAGCTTTAGCAAAATGTAACTTTGCCACAAAACCAGAAGAGTAAGAGTACATAATTTATTTAGTGTATACTTTTGTTGCATAGCACATACGTATGTAGCACTTGTTAACATATCGGCATACATAAAAAATTTACAACAATAGCTGGAGTTTTCTGCAGCATTTTCAAGCTAGCTTCCTTTTCTAGTAAAATATTGCACATCTTCAATAGGTATTTTGTGCATAATAAATAGTTATTTAAGAGAAAAGCCAGGAAGAAAACCACAGTGTTCTTGGCAAGCCAACAATTGAAAAGTACAGGTGTTAGAAGTGAGTATAGGCCTAAAGTAAATAGTTTTGTTGTTTTTTTTTTAATCAAAAGAAAGTACCTTTCATACTGAGACATTTATTTCTTTTAAATATTTGCAATCCACAACCGATAGCACATAACGCCACTTTTCTTTCTTCCTTGACAAAGGGAATAGCTTGTGGCAACAAGCAGATGCTTGAGTGGGCTGTGTGGCATGAGGTGTACCATCAGCCAAGAAAATCAATATTTACTGTTCTAGTATCTTTGTGGCGTGGGAGTTTGCCTTATTTAAAAAGAGGATTGTGTATAATATATAAGGCCTTGCTTTTAGTTAATCAAAAGAGGAGTATTATTGAAAAGGGCACGTTCTCTACGAGTCACACTTAACCCTCCATGTCCTATAGTCCTAGTCTGTTCATTTATTATGCAAAAAGAATCAAACTGAAATCAGTAGAATGGTTAGATTCAAGAGGTGCTTGCAGCCATTCATTCTCTTCTTTAAAAGTGTTTGTTCCAACATAATAGATATGCTTAATAACAATGATAAAACCGGTATTTGTTCACTAGCAGGGTGGGTCTCCAGTCACCAGCAGAGCCCTCCGGACCGATCCTTCATCACTGTTTGTGAGTGCGCAGTTCTGCTGGTGGGATTCCAGCAAAGGGCCAGTGGAGGATGCATCAAACCTCCGGCATGGAGACATGCTGAAATACTGGTCTATGCACTACCTGGGGAAGTAAACTTTTGCCCTCAAGGAAACATTTGTAATGAGTAATACAATTAAGAAGTCTCAGAAACAGTTTCCCTGTAATAATGGTTTACTTTTCAAGATTACATTTTACTGGAAAGACTCAGATCTCTGTTTTGCATTGATTTCCACTCCCCCTCTTTTCACTCTACGTTATGAAAAGAGACTTTAATTCATTGTGATAAATTCTTACGCTACCTTTTCCTGCACTGAGCCTTTCATCCGTAATTTTTAAATTCATAGTGGGGGAGTATAAACAAGGAAAACAGATGCTAGAGATGGCTATAGGAGGCTATGAAGTTTGCGAGCCAATTTGGTGAAACGGAAAGGTACTTATTCATAGAATGGAACTCGTTGTTCATTTCATTGTTCAGCTTTTCTCCTCTCTTCTACTATGGTTTATTAAGCAGATGCTGTTTACAGTGCCACACTTTAACTTCTGTTTATGGGTTTCAGTTATGCAGGAGCATAAACCTCTACTTTGTAAAACTCTTGATCTTGTGGAAGGCTCTCAAATGTGTCAGAAACTATGAATACTGTCCAGAGTTTAATGAAATAATGGAGTGTCAGAGAGTAGTGAGAGCTCCTAAGTAAGCACTCTTGCTGCTTTATACTGCACTTGTTTTTCTTTGGTCTTTGCTAGGATTGCAGGATTTGGGAATCCAGAGGAGAAGGGGGAGTCAGTGTGCAACGAAAAAGCAGAAATGCTTTTGAACACGTTATGCACGGAGAACAAGAGCCTATGGAGAAGAGTGCTAAAGGAGCGTGTTCACTCTCCCAGGAGCTCAGGAGCTACGTTACCCCAAGTCCTGAGCCCAGCTTGGCTTTGGAGGCTGGTGGAGGGATGTTTCCCACTGAGCTACTTCTTTCCACTAACTCCCTGTGAGTTTCACCCCATGATGCTGCCCAAAACTCCTCTCTTGGCTTTTTGCAGGGTTTGCTGGCTTATCCAGAAGATTGGAGCTAAGCGCCAAGGTGAATGCTACAGAGCTGCCATGTGTAATATAGGCAAGAAATTTATTTCAGTTGTCAATGCCTCTCTTGACAGCTGGTGGGTTGAGCAGCGTGAAGGGATATTAGAGGAGGTGGAGGGCCAGGCTGGCATGCATGGGGGCTTAGCTAAGATCCTGAATGCTCACCCAGGTCCTGAAGCTGTGGGGGAAGGACTTGGTGAGAGCTGTAGCAGACACAGGAGCATAGCCATGCTAAGTTAAATGCACAGTTACTGTGCATCTAATAAATATTACTTCTGCATAAAGTAGTTCTCCAGTAGTCACCATGCTGTGATGTTTAATCTGTTTCTGTGCAGCTTCTGGGAGTCCGTGGGCCTTATCTTGCCCAGCTTTTGTTGCTTAGCCTCAAAAAGCCCACCTTAAGTGAAAATGAAGTTACTTGTTTGAAAATGAATGTGAGAAAACAAGAAATGAAGATGAATGGAAAAACCTGTCTAAATTTCAAACTGTGTGAAAGCAATATATCTCTCTCTTCCTTTTCTTTATAAAGTCTTCATCTTCATGTGATTGGAATTTTAAAAAAATTATGCTGGAAAAAAATTCCTACACCTCCACTTCAGTGCTGTTGCTCTGGAGTAGTAGGACAGTGTCTCATGTAACATGTACAGAAATATGTTGAATCTCACTGGTGTTTCACTTTACAGAGCACTCACAGAGGGGCAGCCTTCACTGCATGCCCCAGACTTGTGACACCTTTGAGGATATTGTGTGGTCCTGGGCTCAGCGCCAAGCTCCAGGGCCTTCCATCTAAACAGAGGTGTCAAACCTGGGAGGGTGTTACCCTTCTCAGAAGAATACATGTGGATGTCCAGGTAATAAGTTTGTGTTTTCAATTAAGTGGGACTTAGGATGTGTTATAATTGTAGAGCTTTGCTGTTTGATATATTTAAGAAGAAAATAAAACATCTAAGAGAAGTTCAGATGTGTGCTGGTAGTGTGGGTACACAAATACAAATTCTACGAAAAAACATTCAATGTTTAGCGTCTAATAGGACTCAAAGTGGAGAGGAGTTATTTGCTATAACTACACTTGTACCATAAAATTATTCTTGCATTGCATGTGGTAGCATTGTCTTGTGACATAGATCTACAGTAGAATCAGACCACAGACCCTTTTCATGGTAAATTTTAAAATTTCAACAATTGTGAATGGATAAAATAAAAATAAAAATATGGCAATGAATTCCTCTTTCTTGCTTATTATTAGCAGCATAATCACACCATGAGTTGCTTATTGAATCACTTTCTTGCTATCCTTGTCTTTTTCAACAGTGATGGCTGCTCACCTAAGCATAGCAGTACATTTTTTCATGCTAAGAAGAACTGTTTCAATTATTTGGCTTAATCTTGCCCCTAGTTCAGAACAGATCACCTGGTGGATGTCAGTAGCTTTGAAACAGAGCAGTCCAATCTCTGCTTAAAGGATTCTTGAGTGAGGAGGCTGCTGTATTTTCCCCAGGCCAACTGTCCCAACAGCTACGTTATCCTCAGCACCTTATACTTTTCTACATCCACCTTCCAACTTTTGGATAACACTGTGCATTTATTGATCTCTTCAAGATAGCAATCTTTAATGTAATTTTTGCAGGTAGGAATTTTGGCCTTTCTCTCCTGCCACGTTGTAGTTCATATGTGAAGAAAACTTTCATTGTGGTTTCTCTTTTCTGTATTTCTGTGTGACTCTGGCACAAAATTCCCCTTTTTTTCAAGATGGGCTGGAAGTGCACTAGAAACATGTCATACTGATTTTCATGAATACCATATTCTGTGTCTTGGAACAAGCCATGATGACACCTCGGCATGCAGAACCTACTTAAGAATATTGCCTTGAGTTGTTAGGACTCAGCAGGAGGGACTGTGTAACCTTTTAGCTTACTCTGAAAAGCAGAAGGTCCAGTTTGTTCCTTCCCAGTAGTCTAGGGTCAAATGTTTGCTCAGTGGGGAGCAAGACATGTTCTGTATAGTCTCCAGCTTCAAAGGAGAATTGGTTTGAGGCCAAATGCCAAGTGCTTTGGAAATTTCTTCCAACGGACTAAGGGCTACAGTTTATCTCAAATTATTGCTAAGAGAGGGCAGAGATTCATCATAGGGAGTCTTGATAAGAAGCTCAAATTTAGGAACTGCCTCAAATCCTTACCAATAGGTTTTTTGAAAGATATGCTGAGAATAAGGGAGGGGAGAATTTATTTGGATTTTTGTCTTCTAGACACAGAGACGTGAGAATTTTCTGAAATGTGTTTTGAAAGTGACAGAGCAAATGTGACTTAGGCATCCAGCGATATGTGAGGCAAAATCAAAATACATTCTTTATGTTAGGGTACAAGATTGTTTGGCCTTAATTCATAATACATGTAAGTGTTCTCAGATTGCATGTGTGTATAGATTGCAAGTTGAATGTCTGACGTAGAGAAGAAACAGATCACAAACAGATATGAAAAATAGTTGATACCTCAGCATCAAAAAGAACATTGGGAAAACAGCCAAGTCGAGCATTCTGAGTGTTTTTCAATTTTTTGCATGGATTAGCTTCACCCTATGTGAATGTGTAAATAGTTCTTAGAATAAGTGGGAAAATATTGTATTGATATATTGATTATCAGATATTGCTTCTTCAATTTTTAATCTTTATTCATCATAAAGTATGGACAACATATTCCTAAAGTTGCATGCTATTATTGGTGATTGAAGACAACAAGGACACATTGCCCAATTTAATTTTTCTGTATTTGCTGTCAGCCTTGGGCAGAAGCTTTTCTTTTTAACAGTTTTAGCTGCAACAGTGACTCTGCTTCTAAGAAGAGTGTCAAGGAAAGCAACTTTACTTTGCTAAAAGTAAAGATTTAGACTGTTTCCTTGAGAAACAGTAGTGTTCCCTGCGAGCAGGGATGGGATCTCAAGCAGGATTTATGCCTTCATCCAGGATTTGCCTTTTGCCAGAGCTCTGGACTTTGCCAAGAGTATAATTAAAAAAAACCCAAACCACAAAAGAATGAAAAGTCTGTGCTTGGAGAACGATTAGGCAGCTAAACTCTTGGAAAAGCCCACAGACCCTGAAAGCTGCCTCTTTTTCTTCCCTCCGAGCTTTCCTCCCCAGGGCTGCCTGCCCAGACAGAGCTGTGGTGGTGTGGGGCTGGCAGTCCAGGGACTTGGGATGTGTTCAGGTAGTCTCTTATTACAGCTATGAGCACCTGGGAGGCTGAAGATGCTGGAGAACCACAGAGGCAATGTAGGAAGTTACAGAGCTTTGCATCAGATGCTGTTCCTCTCCACTAGCTGAGACCTGATCACTGCCTGTCCTAGTTGCCTTCCTCCCTTTTATCGCAGATCATCCAAATGCACGGCATTTATTGAAGTCATGTGTGTCTGATATTTATGCATTGCTATTTAAAGCTGAATTAACAGAATTACCCCTCTCAGTTTAGGCTGGTCAAGTTAGCCTTTGACTTTGCATTTCTTCTCCATTTTCCAAGCATAGGAAGAATGAAAGTCAGCTTATTTCATGAGAAAAAGTTCACGTTGATTAAAACTAGCAAGGCTGGGGAGTCGTAGGGAGAAGCTAGATCTGAGAGGTAGGAGAGAAGCAAATCACAAGAGAAAGAAGAGGGTATAAGGAAGCCTGTAGGCAAAATTCAGAAATAGAGGTAAAGACTACTGATGGCTTTTGAGTATGGCAAGGCAAAATTTAGACAGTGCCATAGGAAATGAGCACCTACAGTACTGGCTAGAGTTTATAAACTCTTACATGCTCTGGCTTAGATGCTTAGCAAATAAGTGGTCCTCTGAATGTGAGTGGGATGGCTCACTGGAAATCAGATCCTGAAAGGTTGTCCTCTAGCTTTTAAATCCAGTTTAGTTACAGGGAAACTTGCAGTTGCAATAACTCTCAGTTCAAACAAGGGGAAATTCAGACTCTGTACAGCAAAGCATTTGAGCACATAAAAAGTTAAATGCAAAGCAGTTAAGTCTGAGTTTGGCTTTAACCCTAAGCATAAACTTCAGTATTTTATCAGGTTCCATGTATGATGCCTGAATCCTTTGCTTTGCCAAAAATAAATCTGCTGAATTATGTTGTGTTATTTTCCTCCCCTCCAACATAAATTTTGAATGTAGCCAATGTTTCTAATTATTGTGTGGTTACTTTACACAGGTATGTGCCTGATTTATAGAAAGCCTGCTCAGCAGCATGACTGTCATTCAGGATTTGGCAGAAACAGCCTTCTATTATTTGGTAGTGGTTTGGTTTCTTGAGGGCAGGCTGTAGACACAGACAAGAGACATAGCTCTCAGAAACATTCACGCAGCATCCTTCAGGAAAGGGGGGAGGTTATCCAAGTCCCCATGCTGCTGTACTCATATAAATGCTCCTTCTTTTGTTGCTGCAGGACTCCAAAGAATAAAACCAAAACACAAAGCAGAGGCGGCACCACTGAGCGAATGCCACAGTGTTCCCTTAATCCATGTGGATCAAAAACACGAACGTTTTGATTCTGTAAAGAATCTTCCTCAGCATGCTGGATTAATCACATGGATTAATAAAACACTGTTGCACTCACTCAGTGGTGCCTCCTCTGCTTTGTATTTTCTTTTATTATTCTTTGGAGCCCTGCAGGAACAAAAGACAGAGCATTTATAAGAGTACCATAGGCACTGGGAATTCTATAAACCTCAGCCTCTATAAGGTATGCTTCTTGAGTTTTTTCCCCATGGATCATGCACTGCAGATTTATCTGCCTACTAAGCCCTGTGCTACTGTTCCTCTCTTCCTGAAATATACTGAGTTTAAAACCCGTGTTTTTTCTTTCATTGCATTTCTATTTAGTTCTCCAAAGAGTGTGGCAGGCAGCACATGTGGAACACTCTCAGTTAGCTGTTTTTGTAGAGCAAAGACTTTTGTGTATCCTTTCAGTCACTGGCTGCAGAGTGGAGGTAGGCAGGGCCAATTTCAGAGAAATCCCTAACTCTACCAACTTTCATACACAGAAATGACTCGGGAGGTACAGAATAGCACTTTTCATTAATATATGCTCACACATGAAAATATGTGCTAATATTAGCCTTTGTGAAGCCGTGTGATAAGTTGCAGTGTCCAGCACCTGCAGCTGCCTCTCTGTGCACTGACTCCAGCTCTCTGTATTTTTTCCAAAATCTGCTTTCTGAAATGCATCCTTTGCTGTCTTGCAATTAAGAGGCTGACTCCTTCAGCTGCAGGCCCCCATTTCATTGCTGCATGGTGTAGGATGAGTAGTAATCAATCTTATGCTATAGGCAGGTTAAAGGGCTGAAATCTCAGGGCTTAGCAAAGCTAAAACTGAAACCTGGCAAACAGGACACATTAGGGTCCCTGGATCTGACTGTGTTGGAGTTAATTTCAAAGATGCAAAATCCCTTCTTTTTCATGAGTAGAATGTAGTTGAAGTTTCTTTTGTCCATTTAAGTTTATCACTCATAGGGTTGGGCATACAGTAATAAAAAAAGAGTCCTAATCAAAAATAACTTGGAAGGCTTTCTAAAATATTCTGCTCTTGACTTTGGATACTGGTTATATATATATATATACAAGGACAACCCTTTAAGTGTTTCTATGTTTATTATTTATCCACTGTAATTAGAGATTCTGGGTTTTATCTGTTAGTTCAGTCTCACAACTGTTCTACCTTTGAGGACACCTGGGTTATACTGAGCCTAACAAATTACAGCGTCATGGTCTGTTATAGTAACTTAGCATACATATGACTGATATCCTCTGTTTTAGGCCTTCTGAACTTCTACTCTATGGATGAAGATCTGTTATTAAAGGATGTAGGTGCCATAACAAATCAGTTCAGCATAGTAATTTTCTCAAACAGTGAGTTTCTACATCCTTAAGGAGATGGACACTTTCTCATGTGGCCAGGGGAACATCTTTTTCATTATATTTCTCATTGTTGCTCAGGCTTCCTAAATTCTTTCCATTCCTACCTTCCTACCCATGCCTCTGTTCTAGCACGCTACTGCAGTGTCCCATGTACGCACACATTGCTACAGTGCTGTATGACTGTCATATTGTACCCACCACTTACAGAATGCTCCAGTGTCCTCCAGCATCCCCTGACCTTCACAGGGTACAGCTCTTCAGACTCCTTTTCTCTCTGTGCCTCCATTTACTTTTTCTAAGACCAACCTTTGTCCCTGCCCGAGACTAGTACTTGATTGACTGTAGCATTACACCACCAGTGACCTGACTTTTTCTTTTCAAATGCTGCTCTGAAAATGAATGTCTTCTAGGCTGATAAGGCCAATTTCAAGCAGCAGGACATCCTGCAGTGAGCTCCTCCTTTACTTTCATAGTATATCTGCTTTGCCTAGGATTGCCTTTTTTATAGTCTGCTTTATTCTTCAAGTTTTAGAAATTCTCCCATAAATCATGTTGTACAATTGATTCATACTACGTAATATTCATTTTTCTACCATGTAATGCAGAAATTGTGGTACTTTGTTCTGCAGTTTTATTGTGCTGAGCACCTTTTTCTGCTTTTGAGTTTTACAGCCAATAGTGTTAAAATATTGTTTGCAACTATTATCTGTTGATGATAAGCAATTCCAAGGTTTTGCAGCAAAGTTTTACATAGAAATTCTGAAATCAAAAAGGGTAATATCATGGAAAGAATTGCTTAAAACCCAGAATTTTAAACATATGGGGTATAAGCTCTTTCACTCTGTGGTAAGTGCCGTTCATTAGTGATGAATGTAGAAACATTTACCCCTACAATCTGGCATCATTTGAGTATCAACTATAAAGCTTCTTGCCTCTTCCTTTCATGTCTTAGGTGCTGACCAAAGTCCTGTCATGAAAGGAGAAACAATGTCCCTGATAACATGGTAAAGCTACTGATGTATGTGATATGTTGCAAGGGAATCACGTATGATATTTGCATATGTATTAGTACTACTGCCAACATGAACAACAACTGTGCAGTTATCATTTCCTGAAGTGGAAGCAATGACTGCTAGGTACTGCAAACACCTATCCGTTTCTGGTAATGTTTCCCTGTTCAAAGGTATTTCTCTTCCACCAAGATGAAAGAAAACACTTCCTTCACCTAAAGTGTTTGCATGGTAAATGAAATGCATATATTCCTTTCTCTTGTTAGATGAGAAGTGTTGGACTTTGTATGTTTTGAGCTTACTAAGGCTTTAGAGAGCACTTGATGTGACACTTCCCTAAGAAACTAAAGAATTATAGTCTAGTTTACTCTAGAATAGGCTGGGTGCAAAACTGACTACTTAGCTGTTCAGCCACGTGAACAGCTACAGTTTGTAGTGTTGGAGACGATGACTTAAGAAATGTGGTGTACTCTGGAAGACACAGGGCAGAGCCTGTCTGTTCTATACAGCCCTGATTGCTGGAGTGTTTTGTAACAGATTGCAGGAACAATGTAATACCCATTTTGGAGCAGGAGAGATGATAAGTGTTGGCAAATCAGGGAAGAGTCTTCAAAATATGAAAGGCCGTTGCAAAGAAAGGAGTAGTTCTTTTCTCCCAGTCCATGATTGATAGGCCAAGACAAAGTACTTTAAAAATACAGCCCCAGAATTTAGTTTTAACTTTTTTTTTTTTTT